>CAMPDV010006317.1:0-23480 GCA_946699065.1 Loxodes magnus | reverse complement strand
CTCGTTATAAACAATTATAAACAAATAAACATTCCACTATTCTTAAAATAATTATCCTTTTAAAATACTTAAACAATAACGTAATTACTCTTTTTGATTAAAAAAACACATTCAATCCTTTATTTAGTAAATACTTACACCCTCTTTTACACAAATTCAATCTAATCCAAACTACATACTCTTACACCTCAACAATTTAAACAAACACTTATATCATTATAATTATTATTATTATATTTATTCAACTACATTGACACTTTGCAATTTTGCTACTTTATTGCTTAGAGTCGTAACTCAACTTTAGTATACATTTAATATATTATCATTGCTGTTTAAACGTATAATATCATTGTAATTTTTATATATGAGTTTAGTAGTATGACAGTATAACTTTATAACTTTATATCAGTATAACTGTATAATAAAATTATAGATTAGTATTATAACAGTATAACTGTATAACAATATAACAATATAATAGTATATAGTATAACAGTATTGTAGATTAGTATTATAACAGTATAACTGTATAACAGTATAGTAGATTACTATTATATAGTAGTATATAGTAGTATATTGATTATTCAAATACTTAAATTCATTAGTCTAAATAAATATATTAATTTAATAAGTTCATTAATTTAATAAAAACATCTCATCTCATAATTCTATTCAAGTCCTACTCACTCTATATGTTGCTTACTTCACAATCACTCAATCTCATTCCATAGGGAGCATATACACTATTCCAATCCAACTACTTTATTATTAAATTATCTAAATTGACACCTACCTATCCTACAGATTCATCAACACTTAACAACCTCTATACATTCCATCTTCTCAAGTAACCTTTATAATCCCCAGAATAGATCCATCTCGAATCCTTTGATAATGCCAAGGAATATATTTGATAATTGTGACCACTCAAAGTTAATACACACTAACCAGCTGAAAAAGACCATATCTTTATGGTTGAGTCATATGATGCTGATATGATATATCTAGAGTCATAGGAGATTACTACCGAGGTAATACGATCAGTATGTCCGGATAAAGTTCTCAGGAGAGTACCATCAGGGAAATCCAGATCTTTATGGTTTTGTCATATGATGCTTATATGATATATCTAGAGTCAAAGGAGATTACTACCAAGCAAATAGCAGAAGTATGTCCCTCTAAAGTTCTAAGGAGAGTACCATCAGGAAATTCCAAATCTTTATGGTTTTGTCTCATGATGCTGATACTATATATCTAGAGTCAAAGGAGATTACTACCGAATAATATCAGAAGTATGTCCCTCTAAAGTTCTAAGGAGAGTACCATCAGGGAAATTCCAAATCTTTATGGTTAAATCATCAGAGGCTGATATTATATAACTAGAGTCAAAGGAGATTACTACCGATCTAACAGAATCAGTATGTCCTTCTAAAGTTCTCAGGAGAGTACCATCAGAGAAATTCCATATCTTTATGTTGTGTCATGTGATGCTGATATGATATATCTAGAGTCAAAGGAGATTACTACCGATCTAACATAAGAAGTATGTCCCTCTAAAATATTGATTAAGGCAGATGTTTAATAATCTCAGATCTTAATTGTTTCATCACCTGAACCAGTGATGATATAATGATTGTCTGGAGAGATAGCTATTGAGTTGATGCCGTAGGAATGACCTCTAAGTTCATGAGGATACTCAGTTGCTATATCGGAAAGATTAGCATTACTCAATACACAACCGATAAACTTAGTATTTCTTAAATTACATTGATGGAAACTTGAATTGGAGAAATCACATTCAGTAAATGTCATGTCCGACATGTCTGCTTGCACTAATCTCATGTTGGAGAAATTTTATTATGATGCAAACTTAACATCAGGTAGTTAATTATCGTTATCACATTCGATGATAACTACGATACTTCCTATGATTTTCCTAGATAACTCTAACACCTAATTTAATTTATCAGCCAGTTATGTATTAGATACCCTAGATAACTATAATAAGACTGAGGTCTAAAGGGTTAAGCTTGAGTGATTTAAAGGATGATACTTCAAAAACTAAATATCGATACTTTGTTATTGTATTAGTTGGCTAAGAATTTGATTTAACTAATCGAACGTTAAGGTATTGAAATCTACTAAGGCTTATTTTATCAAGTTAGGTTATTCTTAAAGCTATTGAACTTAAAAGTTCTATTACTCAAAATTAAGTTCAATAATATATTGAAGTAACTATTAATCTTTTCTTTATAGAGTACTTGAAATTTCTTGGCATATTTTAAATGAGATTAGTCTTTTTATATTAGTTACTCTTAAACTTATTATTTGTCTTAACTTTAGTGTCTTAGGAGGCTTAGTTTTAATATAAGTATTATAATTATTGGTTTTCCTATATTTCATATTATTGGAGATCCTATAATTGTTCTTGTTGAAACTACTTTTATTATTATTGATCTTGACATAGACCTCTTATTACATTTTATTAACTGAAATAAGATTCTATTAACTAACAAGCTTTTTAATAAGTTAATATCTAACCCTATGAATGATCTCTCAGAAAATTGAAGACATTTAAGAGATAATACTGAATATTGTATCGCAAACCTTAATCACTCAAATTTAAATTCTATTCTTACTTCATCTCATTGATTTCTCTTAGTATATCCGTAAATTACTACTATTGTTCTTATAGCTAATACTGATTTGCCTGCTGGTGGATTTGCTAGCGCTATTACTATTATTGAATATTGAGTTCCGATAATCGATTCAGTAAACTCTTAATCTTATTCACTCTTTAAGTATATTATTCTATCAAGATCTTGAATATTCATTTAATTACCTACTAGCAGATATTATTCCACTACTAACTAATACCATTGATAACATTTCTTAAGAGCTATAACTAATCTTATTTCTAATTCTATTATTCCTATAACCAATCGAGTTATTGATTTAACTATACTTAGTTCAATGCACAAGGTTGTTGAGGCAACAAAGGTTATATTGGTTATTGTACCATATAGTTTTGTAGATCCTAAGGACTTATAATAAAAGTTTGCTGTGATATCTACATACGACCATTCCCGTAATCTAGAATACTGTATTTAAACAGTTGAAACATGAAACACAGTTACAAGGAAGTTGCTTGCTTAAAACTAACCTTAATCGAAAGCATTTTTACAGTTAGACACTGTTACATATCCATTTATAAAAAATAAAATTAGTTTTAGTATTTAGAAACTAATTACAATGAAATAAAAATTAAAATATTTAAAATTTAATTATTAAATTTAATTTATTAATAAAATACAAACTAATAAAGATTAATTTCTCTTAAAAAATGAGGAAAAAGAATGTTTATACCCAAAATAAAGGGGCCAAATCATAAAAGATGGCTCTATTATCAAAAATCTGAAAAGAGAAAATAGCTTTAGGTAAGAGACACTGAATCTCCAATCATCGAGACGAAAGCCCAGTGTCGTTATTTCTTGTCTCATTCAGGATTGAGTAATTTACGCGCCTGCTGCCTTCCTTAGAGTGGTCTCTCAGGCTCTGAATTTAACCCTAATTCTTCGTTACCCTCATTAACAGGGTAGTCCAATACCATCGAAAACTGATAGGGCAGAAACTTGAATGACCTGCCATGCTTCATGGTCCTTGTGTATTATAATTCCCACACAAACTAAATATCTAATAAACATTTGTATGCATTCTAGAATTACTACATTCATCTAACACACCATCAAATAAACTATCACTGCTTTAATGAACCATTCGCAGTTCCACAAGTAAATGCTTACACTTACATGACTTAGTCTTTAGACAAACATATGACTATTGGCAGGATCAACCAATTTATACTTTTCTATTTCCATCCCCTTTTCTATATACTCCTTTCCTCCCCCTTCATTTATGTTTCATACCCTTCAAATATCCATACTACAGCCCACCTTTTACTCCTACTTGTCTTAAAAAATATACGCTAAGTCACCACTATAGGCATCAAGATCTTTTTACCTTCTTAGCCAATCTTCATTACTTATATATGCATTTCTCAATTTTTAGATTCACAGCCTTTGTCACACATAACTCATTCATTAAGCACATCATTTTTTCTTTCAAGTCTCTTTTCTACTTTTTATCTACTTATATTGAATGTTCTTTTCTCAAACGGTAGCACTTAAAGTGCTTAATACTTAAGTATCATCTTCTTCTTTTCATTCTTCATTTATCAAAACTTTTTCTTTTGCTTTCTCTTTTTTCGAATTTTCAGAAATTTGAAATTTTGTACTTTAATAATCAATGTAAGTTAAAGTAAGTAAAACCCCAGCAGAGATAGTAATAAGAATCTCGATGTAAAACCCTAGATAGATGATACAAAGATAAGTAACTAAAGGTACTACTAGGTACTAATAGGTATGACAAGGTAATACAAGGTATTAAGTGATACTATTAGATAAAACTTCTCGTATAAATAGGCATTAATAGCTACAACTACTCGGTACAACTAGGTACGACTAGGTTTTACTTTTAGGTGCTACTTCTCATTATAACTAGGTACTGTTAGGTCTTACTTTTAGGTACTACTAGGTATTTAAATGAGTAAAGTCCCAGCAGAGAGATAAAGAAAGATAGATCAAGTGACTTTGTAATAGCTCATCAGATTGTAAGGCAAGCTTACTCTCATGCGTACAACCCCAGGTCAATACTTAGTGGTCTACAAAGGATCTATCCTATCTACTTGTATGTAATGAGCCATTCTTATTCTGTTAACAGACATGGGGAGGGTTTGAGATATAAAAAGTATTGTTTTCATAAGTAGATAGAAGGCGTCGCTCCCAGATTAGATTCTGACTTAGAGGTGTTCAGTCATAATCTATGCAGATGGTAGAGTAGCCACACGGACTGCTCAACCAATGGCAATACCAGAGATCTGGACCAACGAATCCTCTCGTACTGAGTTGGATTACTGTGGTGGCGCAGTGATCAGTAGGGTAAAACTAACCTGTCTCACGACGGTCTAAACCCAGCTCACGTTCCCTTTTGACGGGTGAAAGATCCGACACTTGTGAATTCTGCTTCATAATGATAGGAAGAGCCGACATCGAAGAATCAAAAAGCAACGTCACTATGAACACTTGGCTGCCACAAGCCAGTTATCCCTGTGGTATTTTTTCTGACACCTCTTGCTTAAAATTCGTAAAAGGATCGATAGGCCATAATTTCCCAGTTTATCCTGACAATGAGACGTTAAATGATGCCAGCTTTTCCCCTTTTGGTCTGTGAGCGGTTTCTATCTGCTCTGAGCTGGCCGTAGGACACCTGTGTTATCTTTTAACAGATGTGCCGCCCCAGCCAAACTCCCCACCTGGCGGTTTCTCTCACTCAGTTACATTGCTAGAAAGTTACTGAATGACAGTAGGAATCTCGTTAATCCATTCATGCACATTACTAATTAGATGACGAAGGCATTTGGCTACCTTAAGAGAGTCATGGTTACTCCTGCCGTTTACTCGCGCTTCGTTGAATCTCATCACCTTGACTTCAGAGCACTGGCAGAAATCACATTGTGTTAACATATCACCTTCGCAATGCTTTGTTTTAATTAAACAGTCGGATTCCTCCTGCCACTCCAGTTCTGAGGTGGCCATTCGCCGCAGGGCCGACCACCTTCGGTCATGGCGACAAAACTCCCACTTCCGTGAAAATTAAGTTACACAATCCTCCAGTGGAGACTTCTACCTGGCCCTCAGAGCCAATCTTTCTCCCGAAGTTACAGATCTAATTTGCCGACTTCCCTTACCTACATTATTCTATTGACTAGAGGCTGCTAAACCTTGGAGACCTGCTGCGGTATAGGTACGAATACTCTACATATTACATGCCGCAAGTTTCATGGATCGTAGTTGGTGCTCCAGACAACACATACAGTTTACTACTCTTCCATACATCACGCCTCCCTCGCCGTAATGGATCCAGGCGCGCATGTATGCTAGACAGAAAAGACAACTCTCCCCCGACATATTACAGCATATTGTGTCACCACTATGTAGTAAGTACCTATGGAATATTAACCATATTCCCTTTTCCTCGTAAAGTTAGGATCGGGTTACTCAAATACAGTGCGGTTCTCATGAAAACCTTCTCCACTTCAGTCTTCCAAGTTGGCATTGGAATACTTGCTACTACCACCAAGATCTGCACTAATACCTGCTCCATAACTCTTCACAGAATTACCTCCATGTAGATACTACACCCTCCTACACCAGAGGGCAGAGTATGGGCACCAGCCTTTCGCGACTTCCATTTTCAGGGCTAGTCCATTCTGTAGGTGAGTTGTTACACACTCCTTAGCAGGTTCCGATTTCCATGACTTCCGTCCTACTGTCTAAATTGATTAACGACTTTTCTTGCAGACGAGTTCTGTCGCCTTAACTCCGCTTCAGGTTGGGCCCTCATTGCCAGTTCTGCTTACCAGGATTGGCCCACTAGGGACATTTATGTCATGTCACGTTCATTTATGAAACGTTATTGCACCCATTTAAAGTTTGATAATAGGAGGAAGGAGTGACTCCTCCCGAACCTCTATTAATTGGCTTTACCGGATACCACGAAAAGTTCCAGCTATCCTGAGGGAAACTTCGGAGGGAACCAACTAGTAGATGGTTCGATGAGTCTTCGCCCTATACTTAGGTCTACAGAGCGATTTGCACATCAGTACCTACACGAACCTCCACCAGAATTTCCCCTGGCTTCGTCCTGCCCAAGCACTTTCATTTCACCTACACATTTTCATGTACAGACTCGCGATATAGCTAGACTCCTTGGACTGTCTTTCAAGACGGGCGATCTGTCCACTATATCCTTGCAATACTTCTTTTCAAAGCTTTGCTCAGATTTATTGTAGACGCACAGCTTCCTCTCCAACTATTTCAGGTCTTTTAACTCTCTTTCCAAAGTACTTTTCACTTTTCCTCACGGTACTTGTGCACTATTGGGCTCTGGACGTATTTAGCCTTACGAAGAGTTTACCTCGCACTTTGGACAGCAATCTCAAGCTGTCCGATTTTTAGATAGTTTGGCTTTTAATCTAATTGAACCTCACGGGGTTATCACCCTCTATGATGTGTCATTCCTGACCAATTTGGTCAATCAAACCAACACCATTCCTCCTAACTTTGATAATTCCGAAGATTTACAAGTGGGCTTTGACCGCTCCATTCGCCGTTACTAAGGCCATCCTTGTTAGTTTCTTTTCCTCCGCTTATTGATATGCTTAAGTTCAGCGGGTTATTTTGCTCCCCTCAAATCACAAATACATATACTCAGTTTTTTCACTTGGTAAGAGAATTCTTATTCACTTACATTTGTATTTTATATGATACTGAAAGGAACATACCTTGAGTTTCCCCAAGGTGGCTGATGTGTTGGGAAATCTGATGACTCACGAAATCCTGCAATTCGCATTGAATTTCGTGCTTCGCTCCTTCATCGACGCCAGAGCTTAGCATCTATTGTTGGGGCTTTTGTTTTGTTTAGGTTTATATATTTGATAAAATGAAAGCCAGCATAAAGTTGTAAATAGATTTGATTTTTGTAATGTTTGATATTAATATTAATGATCCATCCGCAGGTTCAACTACGGATATCTTGTTACAACTTCTCCTTCCTCTAAGTGATAAGGTTCACTTAACTTCCCATTAGTCCGAGAGGTTCACCTGATCACTCGAAATCGGTAGAAGCGACGGTGTGTACAAAGGGGAGGGACTTAATCAGTGCAAGCTGATGACGTGTGCTTACTAGGAATTCCTAGTTGACGACCAAGAATTCCAAGGTCAATCCCAACTACGACGCAGTTACGAGGTTGCTGGAATAGCTATACTTGGAAACTCATTGGCTGCGTCAGTGTAGCGCGCGTGCGGCCCAGGAAATCTAAGGGCATCACAGACTGTTATTGCCTCACACTTCCTCTAACTAAAAGCTGGAAGTTCCTCTAAAAAGACAACTTCCTTGGATAGAAAGAGTCTATTTAGCAAGTTGAGGTCCCGTTCGTTATCGGAATTAACCAGACAAATCACTCCACCAACTAAGAACGGCCATGCACCACCACCCATAGAATCAAGAAAGAGCTCTCAATCTATCAATCCTTACTATGTCTGGACCTGGTAAGTTTCCCCGTGTTGAGCCAAATTAAGCCGCAGGTTCCACTCCTTGTGGTGCCCTTCCGTAAATTCCTTTAAGTTTCAGTCTTGCGACCATACTCTCTCCAGAATCCAAAGACTTTGATTTCTCGGAAGGTGCAGAGGAGATTTATACGGTTTCCCCGATCCCTAGTCGGCATAGCTTATGGTTAAGACTAGGATGGTATCTGATCGTCTAGGATCCCTTAACTTTCGTTCTTGATTAATGAAGGCATGCTTGTCAAATGCTTTTGTAGTAGTTGGTTTTCAGTAAATCCAAGAATTTCACCTCTGACTACTGAGTACCAATGCCTCCAACTGTTCCTATTAAAGATAGTAGATAGTCTCGCAAAAAATAACCACGAGTATCATTCCAGCTGCGGTATTCAGATAGGAGCCTGCCTTAAACACTCTAGTTTCCTCAAGGTAAAGGGCTCGCCAAAGAAATTAAATAAATTTTAGCCAATTTAATAATAAGGATTAAAGCACTTTAATGTTAAAACAAATTGAACAGCTTGAACGAGAAAACTATAAAAATTCATGGAGCCAATTTATATGCAAGACTTATTATGAACACTGATAATAAAAGTCCAAACATTGTAAGAAGATCTAAATAAAAAGAAGAATTTGAAGATTTCATTGGAGATAAAGAACCTTACTACGGCAGACATTATAAACATCACAGGAAAAAAAATACTAAGAGATAGTCTTCAAATAATTGAAATCGAGATCTAAATTTTTCAAGAATAAGATGAAAAAAACTGGGTGAAGCAAGATTAAATAAGCACAGATATTAAAAGAAAACTGCAATAATTCCTACAAAATCCTAATAGATTAATTATATTTCAATGTAAATAGAGAAATAAATGAAAAAACATAAATAAAACCAAAGGGAATAAGAAAATTATACAGTATTGCAAAAATTGATGGTACCTATGACTAAAATTTCCGCAGCAAGAGAAAAATAAGAGCAATCTGAAGATCGATCTGACATAAGGCAATAATTTTATTTCCATCGAGGGATCGAAAGATCTGAAGGAAAAAATCAGATAGGAGCTTGAGTTCTATTAGAAAAAAGAGACTCCCATAAACTTTAAGATCTTTTTAAACTTCTAACCGGAAGATATACCTCATTTATACTTTATTATTAAAAAAAATTAAATCTATAAATATAAATAACGTGATTCCACCATTATTATGTACACCAAAATTCAGAAGAAGAAACCAAATTTTACTGTTAATAATAGTCTAAAAATGTTTTTAGTTTTACCTGGCCTTCTTGATGATCATATGCTTCTTCTATCTCCTCTTCCAACTATCTAGTACTTACTAATTCGAGAATTAAGGATCTATTTCTACTAATAAATCTTTCTGAAGTAGTTGCATATTTATTATTACCTATTGTAGTCTTTTTTATCTTCCTTGTTTTTATTTCATCCGTGAACTTTTTTTTACCTTTCTTAGATCATATTCCAACTTAGTGTCAAATTAGTCTCATTTACTTTTTTCTACTTTTAGTTTTTTCTTGTTAACAATTACTTTGTATATTCAGATATGCTAACTTGAACTGACTCATTAATTCTAACTTATTTTTCTATGGAAAGTGAGGGTTTTATTTATATATCCCATTTTACTTTCTTTAGCAAACTTTCGATAAAATCTTTGAACCTATTAAGATTTTTGTTCTTTCTATAATGATTTACTTCAGCTTTCAAACTCGTAATTTCCCCAGACTATTTGATTAAGATTAATTAAATTAGCATTATATTTGTTTGTTTTTTCTAAGTTCTATTGTCTTTAGTTTTTATGCTAATATATCTCTTTCCTGTTAGTATTGTCCACATATCTCAATTATGTGAAATTAATTTTCTACGCCATTTGAGCATAGTCTAAATATATCATTTTCTAAAAAGTTCTTAACTTTAAAGTCTATGCGGCCTACTGCATTTGGCTCTAAGTCTAAACAAATAACAAATTTCCTATTTTCTGTGTTTGTTGTATCTTAAATTGGGTGGGCCTATAATAAATGATTCCATTCATTAACTTCTATACATGAAACTCGTCGTAATATCCTGTATGCGGTTTATTACTTCTACATTGATGTGAAATTTTATAGCTTCATTTAATATTAATTTGATCTTTTTTAATTTCATTCTTCCTAAACTATAATTCACCCATTGATTGCAGTTTATCAGAACTTTTAAAAATTAAATTTCAAATAGGATGTTGTTTTTTAGCAGATACATTCAACATTCTACTGCTGATTCGAAATTTAATAGTAGTTTTTATCTGAACATTACATCTGTTATCATAAATAGAATTAAATTTTAGTAAACTGTAATTCGCATCTTAATATTTTCGTTTTATTTGCAGAAAGATCCATTTATTATAACTCTAAGGGATCTACTTCAAATTTTTTCTATTTTCTATTATTTTTACCTATAGTTTCTTCAATGAATGGAATACATTAACTTCCATATCCGAAAATTTAGATAAAGCTTTTAGTATCATTTGCGCATTATATGGTGTAAAGCCTTCTTATAATGTGATTTAGTAAAGGATTCATCCTTATGTCTTTTAACATTCAGTAATCCTAAACTCTAGATGTTTTTAGTGTAATATTTCCTCTTATATTCCGTGACCTAGATACTTAAAAATATTTAAACTTTATATTTCCATATCAATTAATTTATTGTCGTTTAGAGTGTCATATTATTTCCATTTCATAACAGTCATTTTTTGTCAGCTATTGACAAGATGTAACTTTCAGCTCTTGTGTCTAATCTTCAATCTTTTTTTACTTAGTCTGGCTAAACTATGTATGCTATGTCATCAGCATAGGCTAGTGCACCACAGTATCTTTGCATTGTATAATATTCTGTTTTTAGTTCTATTGCTACTCCAATATGATTTTCTTTTAGTTTGTTTAGAAGTATATTTATTATAATATTGAAGATATTGGGGAAACATGTACAGCCTTATTTGACTCCTTTTTCTGTAATAAACTTATCCGAAAAGAGGTAATTTATTCTCAATTTAATGTCTTCTTCTCTGTATATTTCAGCAAGAAGTTTTATTAATTATTCTGGTACTCCTATTTCAAGCTTTGTCATATATCTTCCTTATAACTGATTTAAAAACTTTCATTATATCAATAAAAATTAAAAATGCTTCTTTATTGTTTTTATAAAGATACTCCTAGATAATTCTGAGGGTGAAAAATATGTTGAGCTTAAGATTTATTAGGCTTAAAACTGTATTATAATTCATCGTCAAGTCTAATAAGATATGATTTTAGTTATTCGAATATCCATAGATCTATAATATTTAGGATATTATTAATAAGGGAAATAGGTCTTCAATTCATCGGGTTAACTGTGTTTATCTTTTTTATGAATAAGTTTAATATATGATTCTTTTGCTCTTCTAGGAATATTTCCTGATTTTAATATTTCCCTATTAGCTGAGTTGTCCCCTTTATTAATTTTTACCCTCCAGAATTTATTGTACTTGATTTTATTTGATCTGGTCCTGTTGCTTTTCATTGTGATAGATTTCTTATACATTATTTAATTTCTACCATTTTGATTTCTATTGGTTATTTATTTCTAAATTGATTTAGTAGATTTTTATTTCCATTCCTATAGAAATTTTCTCAACTTACCTTGAAGAGTTGGATATCTTCTTAATTTATTAGTATTCACGTTGCTATTTTTCCTCTTTTATATAATCTCTGCATATTCTTTCATGTGTCACTTAAGTTTCCTTTATTGACTGCATCTAGGAGAATAATAAATTGATTTCTATAATCTTTTTCATACCTTGTCTATATTCCTGTCTTATTTTGATCTCTTGTATTATATCTGGCTTATCTTATTAATCGTTTTACTTTTATGGCATGACTTTTGAATTATTTTCTTAGTTGTTTCGGCATAGAAGTAGTATGTCCACATATTAGAGCTGTGCCTTATTGAATTTATTCTTATAATTTTTCATAGAATTTTTCACAATTTTGATGAGAGAATTTGCTTATTTCCATATCTTCAACTCATTTATCGAATTTTTCTTATACCAATTTTTATTGAAGTTTTTAAAACTGATCTTTTTTTACTTTACTTAATCACTATTTTTTACTATACATAATATTAGTCTGCCAGGTTAATGATTTCCTAATTTCCTGCTTTGATAGAATTTAGATTATATTATGTTGTGCGTAATGAATTGGTCTGTTAGACAGTAATCAATCTTGATTCTACCTCTCCCTTATTACCGTGATATATGTTGGATCTTAATCTGGGTCTTTTCATGTCAGATTAAACTCTTGCATAAAATTCGATAGGTATCGTCCTACTACATTTTGTTTATTTGGTAAAGATTATGGCATATGAGCATTAAAATTCCCCATAATTAGTATTTAAAGCTCTAAATCGTTTGCTATATGAATAAATTATCTTACGCCATCATAGAAAATACCCAGTTCTGTTTGATCTTAGGTTGTGGGTGCGTAGATGTTAATTATCGCTAGTCTACTATCAAGGCTTATACTAATTATCTGCAACCCTAATATATTTCTGCTTAGTTAAGTCCATACACTTCATTTTTTTACTCTATTTATTCGTTTATCTCTAACGTAAAACGCCACACTTTACTAGATAAATGCCTACTTTTATGGTAGCTCTGAATCCGTAAAGATATAGGATGTCTTAAATTTGAGGTACATGAATCTCTTATTTGGACATAATGTGTATCTTATTTTCTTGGATGAATTGAAGTAATAATATTTTGTAAGGTCTTAATCCTCTTATATTGATGTTTGTAGATTTAGTTTTTCTTATTCTAATTACAACTGGTTAACCCCTATATTTATGTATGTCTAGTTATTTTTGATTGAATATAAGTGTTAATTTTGTGGTTATGGTTTTGTTGTATGTTATAGTGTTGATGATTAAATGTATTATTAGGAATGTTTTTGTTTTGTTGAGTGTAGGTTATAAGGCATAATGTTGTAAGTTAAATAGTAATAATAATTGAATTATATGGGATAATGTTTTTGAAGATAAGATTTGGAATAGTTAAAAGTAGTTAATGATATTGATAGTATTGATAGTATTTTGGTATGTTTTGTATTAGTAATAGAGTGTAAATATTTGAGGAAGATGAATATAAAGTAATTTGAGAATGATAGTTAATGTTAATGATTTAAATGTATTCTATAATAATTTGAAATGTTTTTTGTATCTTATATTTTATTATTTTTTTGTTTATAATATGTATCTAAAATTTTTTGGGTATATATAAGATTTTAAAGCATAATCTATTTTTACTTATGATTTTGAGTATGCATAAAATAGAATGATTTTAAATAATACTTACTTTAAGAGAGCTATTAATAAAATGAATATTTATATTGGAATTATGTTTAACTTATTAAATGTGATTTACTATTTAATTTGGAATTATAAACATTTTGGAGATATTTTTAGTAAATAGATAAAAAATTAAATCTAAATAAGAAAATTTTATTAATCAAATTAAATAGAAAAAAGATTCAAATCAACAACCTAGTTTAGTGCTTTTAACTTTTATATATATTACTTCAACCATTTCTCTTATTCTCTTTTCCCAATCAAACAGATTAAAATTCACAAAAAACATTCAATTTTATATTTATACTCAAATTACCTAAATTTAGAGGCTTTAAGTCTATCATATAGGATAATTTAGCTAAATTCTTATAAAAATACTAATTATTAACTAATATACAGTTAATCTTAGTAATTCTATTATAACTCTATTATTATTTAATATACATCAATATTTCCTATTTCTATTATCTTTTCTATCACTAATCATTTTATCTCTATAAATACTAATTTCATTGTTTAACTAAGTCATTTCAATCACTAAGCTATTATACAAACCAATTAAGCTTAGTTCAATTAAATGAGATTAATGCTCTATAATCAAAATAATTATCATTTTATTATTCGTTAACTAAAATATATCTTCTCTATATAAATAGATACTCACTAGATATTAAATTTAGGCTACACTAAAGGAGATATTTCCTCTGAGTCAATTGCATTTTTGAATTTCAATGGATATTCCGAATAAGTTTTATAAATCTCTACTATTTTTTTTATTGGTATCTTAAGTTTATTTTGCCTCCTCTATCGTATCAATTGTATATATCAAATCCATATTAAAATAGAGCTAATTATTTTTTTGCTGACTATAATAACTACTATTCTGAAGCAAAATTCTGCTAGTAAGTAAACAACAGAATATTAATATCCTATTCTTTTCCTAACTCATACTAAGAATAATTTACATTCATCTGAGCCAAACTTTTATTAACTCTAGATCGTTTTTAATTACCATTCGATATTTCTTTTAGATCTTAACACTCATTCATTCTATATACTTCATGAGATGAAACTTTATCTAATATTAACTATTGAACTTTCTTTTTTGCTTTTACCTTCATCTACAATATATCCATTCTTATTATATCGTG
The DNA here is from genome assembly GCA_946699065.1 of Loxodes magnus. Classification (NCBI taxonomy): domain Eukaryota; phylum Ciliophora; class Karyorelictea; order Loxodida; family Loxodidae; genus Loxodes; species Loxodes magnus. The sequence goes on along the minus strand of CAMPDV010006317.1, from coordinate 8,780 downwards.
GTTTTAGATTCATGGAAGTTTTCAAGGAATTCTGTATTTATTTGAATTCTAAAAAAGTAGTATACATAAGAAGTGGCTCATATTCCTGTAATCACAAGAACGATAATTCCATTAAAAACGCTGCTAGTATAATATTAGTTACTTTAATCTATACTTTGAGACACTCCTATTGATAAGAACTCTTTTTATGATTCTTTAGCTATTTATATTCTTCTACTTCAGGAACTCTTCTGACAATAAAAGTTCAGAAACTATCAAACGCTCTTTAAATATTATGCTGTCTGAAACTGAGGATCATAAAAAAATTATTAAAGCAGGAGATAAAGATTCTATTAATTGCAGCTCAAAAATATCTTTGTATTTTTATTATCGCTAACACTATAAGTTTCTAAGGATAAATCATTTAGCTTGTTACTACAGTATAAGTTCATATCGTATTAATAAGTAGCATCTTTCATGGCTTCTAGATATAACTTATAATCATAGCTGCTCACAACACACTTACCAAATTTAGTAATAGCTGACACACTGTAGCAATATTAATTTTCAACTCCCTGCTAATTTAGCATTCATAAAATCCATATTTTAGCTCATTATAAGAAATCTTAGTAGAGACTTATTACCCTTAGAAGAGTTTCAAAGTAATTTATTTTCCTCATAAATACATTTAAAGTAAGGCTAATCCTCATTAATCTTTAACTTTATTAGATAATCTAGTTGAAACCTTAAGACACATCTTATAAATAACGCGTTCCTCCATTATTACATACAATCTAGAGATTATGAACTTAACATTGAATTGCTAATTAGATATCTTTTGAAACCTCACACAGTAGTTATTTTTAAAAATTTGGTTACTTATTATAATAGAGGGGAAGTGACAGTTTAAATATAAGGATTACTATAATTAAATTGTATAATTTGGATTATCTTACTATGGTTATTAAATAGTGAGTAAATATTGGCTATTTACCTCTAGTAACTGGCACTGTGGGTATTATATTATGGTATTATAAGTATATGTGGAAATATTTAAGGTTTGTATATGATTTAAAATGATAGTTATATAGTATCTTAGTTTAGCATTTTGATATAATACTAATTGATATATTTTAAATAAAATACTAGGATTAGTTATAAGACTAGATTTATTCTAGATATACTGTAATTACAATATTAAAGTACTATTTATTTCAAATCTATAACTTATAAAAGATACTTTCTACTATCTCTATAATTCTTTCCTCTTCTTCATCACTCAGAAAATTTAAAACTTAAAATACGTGAAATTCTCCTTGAAATTTAGTGAGAATGGTGATGGTTGTCTGAATTATAACTGTTGTTAAATATGAACTTCTTATTAGAACTCTTGATTAGTGTAAATAAAGTAATTGATTTATACAATTTTCTGCAGGATATTAGAAAGATAGTAGAGGAAAGTAGTTATTTTAATAAGTTCTAAGTATAGGGAAATTACTAAAAAGCACAATCATTTCCTCACGATACCTTAAATTAAAGATCTATAAACATTACTTTTTCATCTAATTTGAGAAGTATAATCTTTCTCAGTCTATCTCATTAACTATTTAGGACTTAAAGATTTGAAGTCTACTATTTTATTTGCAATAAGTAAGCATCAAAATGCCAGTAATACCTAGTAGTATCACCTAATTAATAAGATACTATAATTTTTCTAAATACTTCTAATATAGCATTGTAGCATGATAATTAGTACTAAAACATAAAAAATTTAGCAGCCTTTACATATGCAAACTAACAGAGTAATTTAGAAAGGAATACTTATTGTAGGAGTAGTTAAAGTTCTCTATTTTGTATATTTTGTATATTTTGTGTATTTTAGAGAAATAAAGAATAGTAGTTAGTTAGGGTTATGTAATAATTAGGTTTGATAGTATGGTAAATTTAGGGATTTGATGTATAGTAATATGATAATGTAGTGGTGTAATAATGTAGTGATGTGTAATAATTTGATGATAATAATTTAGTAAAGTTGGAATAAAGGTAATCTAAATGTTGATTATATTTGTAAAGATAAGTTTGTAGTTGGTATTGTTAGAGGATATACTAAATGTTTGAAGATAAAAGTAATGGGTAGAAGAATATAATATCTACTTATTTAGTAAAGCTATAGAAGTAAATAAGCAATAATATGATAGAGACTTTTTAGTATTTTCTTAAGCAATAAACTAGGAATAAATTAAATAGCAGGTTTATTAGTAAGAAGGTTGATAGTAGAGATTGCTTAATTAAATATCAAATATTAACTGCAATTCTATTATTAGCACAGCTGTATTAAGTCAAACTTTAAAATTGAGACTAAAAATAGAATGTTTTCAAAACTAGTAAATAACTCTTAGTTATTTAGCTAAGAAAATCTTGATGCTTAGTTTTGATGAATGGCTGCAAGTAGTGCTGATAATGAATTTGAGTAAAAAATAGAAGTTAATAAAGAAACATTCTTTGAAGAATTTAATACAATACGTTAGAAAATAACTTAATTTTGTGTAACTGTTCACAAGTTAGAAATAGTTGCTATGCTAATGTAGTATTTTCTAATAACTGGTTTTCTATACATAGAAATGAAGAAGGAAAAGGAATTATTGTATATCATATAAAAATCCTTATAGATAATTAGAAAGTAGGTAAAATTCTAAAACGAACTAATATTCAGAGTTGCATTATGAAACTATTATTGATCTAAGACAATATGAAAGTAAAGATAAAGTTCTTGAAGATACTGCTTATTTTTTGATTTATAAAGAAGAATAATATTTATGGCATAAAGCTAGCGAACATTTAAGTAGCATAAGATTTCTTGACGCAATTAAATTCTCATTTCACAAAAACCTTCAAGTTAGTAGTTTTGAAGTTTTAAAACCCAGATACTCAAAATGGGATTTATATAGTAATGTGATAATATGAATGATGGAATTTAAAATACTTATATACAGTGAGTGTATTAAGATTAATACTAACTTTAATTGAATTTCTAAAGTCATAGTATGAAGAACTTAGATAAATATCATTTAACACTATAAAGAGATATGCAGGAAATGCAATTTAACTTTATTTTCCCTTAAATTTAAGATTTTATAAGTAGCAAAATAAGGAAAATTTTAGTAAGTGTATGTTTAACCCTTAATGATAAAGCTGATTTGCCCTAAATTAATTTATAAGTTGATAACCTGAATTCTGAAACTAATAAAAAGCTCTACTATGGATCAATATTTGGAAAATTATAAAATTAGAGTGTTTCAGATATTTTTGAAGAGGTATAAGTTATATAATTATTTAGATAATTTATATAAGGAAGTTTATATAATCTAATTTATTCTAATCATCATTACATTAACAAGAGAATTTATCTCTTTAAATGTAAGAAGTATCTATTTTAATTCAACTAACCCAACAAATACTAATTCATCATTTCACCTACTTTTTCTTCCAGATTTATCTTAAAAAATGTTTCTTAGTGGAGAACATAAACCTAATTATTTCATTTCGTAAGAACTTTACCAGTTCCTTTTTCTACTTTCAATCCGAAACTCCTATTTATTGCTATTTAAGTATTGGATTCTAAACTAAATTAAACTAATTATCATTCATCTCTTGTCTAAGCAATGCCAGAAATACAAAGAATTTAATTATAGACATAAATACTAAAGTTTATATTCATTAGCCATCAAATCTTTAAAGTGTAAATTGTTAATTACCTAATTAGCATATCTTGTAAATTACTATTTAATATAGTTTAACTCTAATCAAAGCATTTTAAACTACTCATTTTATCAAATAAAAGTTAAATATTTCAAAATTATTATTTTGCTCTTATAAACTCATTTTATGCTTCTAATTTAGCCAATATATTTTTTAAACCTTAGTAGCAATCTTACAAATTAATATCATAAACATATAATTATTCTTAGAAACCTTTTTATATACTCAATTAATCAGTTTTTCCAACTAATTTACATAATTTATTACTATGCCATACTATTATTCTTATTGTACACTCTGTTTTCTTCACCAACTAATTCGGTTTAATTCACTTCTAAATTTAAACTGAAACACTTAAAAAATTAAAAATATCATTTAATCTATCGATTTTAAAAACACTTAGATATACATTTTTACCTCTACTCATTTAAACTGTTGAAATCTAAATGCATTTTAGAAGATTAACATAAAAATGTAGTAGAAAACACCTAAATAATAAAAACTAAATTGCTAAAATTAAATAATTTAAATACTTAATACAAAATATTAAAATATTATAGAAATTAACAACTAAAATAATTTTACTATAGATAGATTCTATTAGAAATAATTCTTCTATATATAAATCAAATTTTTAGAAGAATTTTTTTTATTTAATTTAGTATTTTTATTTTTTATTTATACTATCAAACTTTTTTCAGATGGATTAAATAATAAAGTAAAAATTAATTAAAAACATTTAAAATTATAAATTTATATTTATATGGCTTAAATAAAGAAGCATTTTAATAATAAAATTTTTTCGATTATAATTTTCTAAATTAAATAATAGATAAAGTTTATATTTTCAAATGATAAATTTTAGATTTTACGATATTTTAAAATAGATACAAAAAACTTTTTTTCTTAAACTAAAATATATCTCATACAAAAAGATCTTATAGGTAATTACGTTCATTTACATTTACTAATATAGAACTTTAAAAAATGATAAAATTAAAAAAATATGTATTTTACTTATAATATTTATTAAAAAATAAAAAGTTATTATATAGAAATAATTTAATTTAATTTAATTTAATTTATTATGATAGAACTGATAAATGTTTGATCATTTAGAACTAATATTTAACAATCTTAATTCTTTATAAGAGAAATCAAATCTAATCTTTTATTAGAAGATAAAGAAATTATTTTTTATTTATTCAAATCTTTTACAACATAAATAAAATGTTTTGAAAATAGCAATTATTAATTTTTTATTAGAGGATTGCTCACTTATCACTTTTTTTTTAGAACTTACTTTTAATGAGTAATCGAGGATTTTATACTAATTAATTTCTGCAAAAATAATTTATCATAAGTAATGAATTTTAATTTTAAATAATTAAGTAAGCTTCTTAAATATCTGAATGCTCTCCTCAACCATGAATTTACCGGATATTTCTCTAGTCCAATATATAAGTGTTAGCCATTACTTTGAGTCTTGTATTTTCTAAAGATTTTAATGTCTGTAAAACATTATTTGGATAATCTCGGCTAAAATCTTATCAGCTCTTTCCAATTTAAATTGTCTTAAAATTTCCTATATTCTATAAATTTGTTGTAATATCTCACCAGACACCTTTCAGAATTACAAAAGAGAAATTTCTTCTTATTTTTATTTTTAGTCTCAACTAACAGCACTTTTTCACTTTGTTAAACCAATTATTTCATAACCATAATAAAAATGTTTCAACTGTAATTCTAAATCAACTTCAGTTTTTATTGATCCAAGATATTTTGGACGTTAATTACTAGTAAATTCCAAGGATTTGCTCTTTATAGGCAGATCATGAAATAATTTGTAGTAAATTTTCTAATGCATATCTCTTCTACCATTAATTTAATTTTATAAAGCTTTTCCAGTCACAACTGTTGTGCCATATCGGTGCTTTTTTGCTTAATTTAGAGGAGTTTATGTAAGGGATTATTGCTAGCCGTTTTCTAATTTTCTATTTTCTTCATAGCTAGTAAATTTACGATATAATGAAGATGAGAAAGAAAGAAAGAAAGAAAGAAAGATGCTACTGTCTATTCACATTTTTTGAGGATGTAGTTTAAAAAAAATTTTGAAGCATTCTAGCATTTTTTATGAATGATAAAATTAATAATAAAAAAGTTAAAAATATAAAAAATAAATAGTAATTAAAACATATCTTTTTTAATAATTTTTATGCTTTATTGACTCTTAACTTTAGAAATTTAAATAAATAGTGTTTAAAATATTTTTTTAATTAAACAAAATTTATAAAATTTGATATTGCATTAAATTTTAAAATAAAAGCAAACATTTAAATTAATATTATTAATTTTAAACTTTTTTTTTATTTTCATTCAAAGTTCTACAAATAATTAATTATTTTAGTTTTAAATTTAAATAAAAATATAAACTTTATTTATTTACTTCTGATATAATAAAATAATTCATAAATTTAGCTATATTTACTATTTTTTTTATTCCATAGAATTATTTTATTTTTGCCAAGATTTTCTAGACCATATTTATTAGAAAGTTTAGATATCAGTAATAAATAGTATCAAACAGATATTTCAGCACCAAAAACTTAAAGTATTTGAATTATTTCTTTCACAATTTGTTTATTTTAATTTATTTAATCCATTGAAATAAATAATGCTCTTTTATGAAAAATAAATAAACTTAAAATTATTTTGAATTAAAATTTCTTAAGCAATTTTAAAATTTAAAATTAATCAGATTTATATCAAATTTATTAAGAAATTATTTAAGATTAATAAAAGTTTTATTTAAGATATAAAGTAAAACTTTTTTTAGGTTTTATTTAACAGAAATATTTTATATAATCTTTTAGAAAATATTAAAAAAATAAACAAAAGAAAAGAAGAAATATGTAGATAAAAAATAATTAAATCTTCTTAGAAAATCATTTTCTAAAATAATGTACTAAAATGGTGATTTTAAATGCAATTAAAAAAATTATATTTTCAAATGATTAAAATATAGAATTTTAATAATGATGATAATTTAAATAATAGACAAATTCATAAAATAAATAAGATTAAAAAAATTTTAGAGACGTTGTAATAGATAAATTGAAATTTTTCCATCTAATTAGAAAGATAATAAATTAATGAAGTTACAAGAAAATACTAAAAAATAATGTAAGAGTTTAATACTAAAAAATAAGAAAAATAAATTAAAAAATTATTGATTGAAAGAAATTTTTAAGATTTTAATCCTTTTAAATTATAATTTTTTAATAATTTATTTACAAAAATTTATGGGAAATTTATGTTAGGTTTGCATAAAAATATAACTGAAAAAGGATAAGAGATAATTCAGAAAAAATATAAAATCTATATCAAAGTTATATTATTAAACAAGCAAATTCAAGACATTTTAAAAGAAAATCGGAGATCTCAGTAAAAAAGCTTACATAATTTATTTTACTGATAAAATAGCAAGTTATTTATGTGTTATCAGTTAAATATTTTACTAAAAATTTAAGTTTTTGTTTAGGAAATACTGCAAAAAATGTTTTTTTTATTTTATCATTTAAATATTTTAGAATATTGTTATTATTATACAAACTAAGATTTAACGCTTTGCTAAATTTTAGCACTTTTTGTTCATTAATTATTTAGAAAGTTAGTTATCATTTTTATAATTTTTTATGTTATAAATGTTTACTTTTTTTGCATACTCTTATAATATAATATTTTAATAACTACTAATAATTATTAGAAGACTCTGAGGTAAATTTTACTTTAAGATGAATAAATTAAACACTTTTTAGTAAAATTTATGAAAAAACAAAAATATTTAAAGCTATGATGGAGATATGGAGATTTCACTTTGTTGCTGTATATAACTTTTTCTTTAGAATGTTTTATAGGAAAATTATAAATTATGTATTATTTTTTAATTAAGCAGTGCTTCTAATGACGCTTTTCTCAAAAAAATTAATTGCTACGATGATAAAATAATAATCCTCAATAATTTATATAAACGACTAATTATTAGTTTTGAAGCATTTAAGCAAAAAGATTTAATCTATATAAAAATTAATTAAGACAATCAAAATAAATTTAATTTGTTAATCATAAGCATATCATTACAAACTAATAAATCATTTATTTATAACCCTATATCACATATTGCATTTCAACTCCAAATATAACATATATAGATAAGTTGTATGTCTTTCAATATAATAAAATTATTTCTATAATTTGAGAATTAGTTGAGGGATATATTATATTCCATAGAATTAATTTTGAATAATAGAAATAATGCAAGAAAATATCCTTTAAATAGTTTGTAAAAAATAGTTTCCTAATTATTAAATTTATAAGATATTTTAATACTTCAACTTCATTATCAAATATTAAAATCAATAATTACCATAATTACAAGAAATCAAGAAATCAATCAATTTGTTATTGTTATATTATAGCAAATGGCACCTAAGAATAACAGACCTATCCAAAAAAACCTAATAACTCGTTACAGGAAATTACAACAATCTCTACCTTCTTTAGATGAAGAATCACAATTTAACAAAGGATATTAAAGCTCTATCAGTGAATTTACGATCTAATCCACACTATGGAATTTTTTAAATCTGAAAACTCAATATTACGATAGGAATTATCTCTAAATCTGTCTCTGTAGCAAATTTAAGGAAGAATTTATAAAAAGAATAGATCGTAAAGGAATTTAAAATTCCAGAAACTCTAAGCCAGAAAAATCCTAATAACTCAACGACCCAATGGATATAAAGCAATAGCCTCCAACATAAGAGATTCCATCAGAAAATAATGATAATGCTGGTATTGTAAGCGGTCAGAGAATAAAGTAGAAGTTTTTACCAATTTTAATAAAAATAAAAGAGAGCAATAGAAAAATAATGGAAATATATATTAAAAAATACTGATCAAACGTAGGCTTACTTTATAGAAAAAATACTTAAACTTAACAAATAAGCTCCCTATTTCTAATAAACAGTCAATGAATTTAA
>CAMPDV010006316.1:0-21537 GCA_946699065.1 Loxodes magnus | reverse complement strand
GACAAACCGAATACAGATTCGTAATTATTATATTATTACTAACATTTTGGATATTCTAACTTATATTTTAGTGCTTGCTACGCAAACTTATCATTAGATATTCTTTTCTTACTTTACTTCTTCACTTTTAATAGGCTAACTTTCATCTACAAGCATATCTTGACAAACCGAATACAGATTCGTGAATATTATATTATTACTAACATTTTGGATTATTCTAACTTATATTTTAGTGCTTGCTACGCAAACTTATCATTAGATATTCTTTTCTTACTTTACTTCTTCACTTTTAATAGGCTAACTTTCATCTACAAGCATATCTTGACAAACCGAATACAGATTCGTAATTATTATATTATTACTAACATTTTGGATATTCTAACTTATATTTTAGTGCTTGCTACGAAAACTTATCATTAGATATTCTTTTCTTACTTTACTTCTTCACTTTTAATAGGCTAACTTTCATCTACAAGCATATCTTGACAAACCGAATACAGATTCGTAATTATTATATTATTACTAACATTTTGGATATTCTAACTTATATTTTAGTGCTTGCTACGCAAACTTATCATTAGATATTCTTTTCTTACTTTACTTCTTCACTTTTAATAGGCTAACTTTCATCTACAAGCATATCTTGACAAACCGAATACAGATTCGTGAATATTATATTATTACTAACATTTTGGATATTCTAACTTATATTTTAGTGCTTGCTACGCAAACTTATCATTAGATATTCTTTTCTTACTTTACTTCTTCACTTTTAATAGGCTAACTTTCATCTACAAGCATATCTTGACAAACCGAATACAGATTCGTGAATATTATATTATTACTAACATTTTGGATATTCTAACTTATATTTTAGTGCTTGCTACGCAAACTTATCATTAGATATTCTTTTCTTACTTTACTTCTTCACTTTTAATAGGCTAACTTTCATCTACAAGCATATCTTGACAAACCGAATACAGATTCGTAATTATTATATTATTACTAACATTTTGGATATTCTAACTTATATTTTAGTGCTTGCTACGCAAACTTATCATTAGATATTCTTTTCTTACTTTACTTCTTCACTTTTAATAGGCTAACTTTCATCTACAAGCATATCTTGACAAACCGAATACAGATTCGTAATTATTATATTATTACTAACATTTTGGATATTCTAACTTATATTTTAGTGCTTGCTACGCAAACTTATCATTAGATATTCTTTTCTTACTTTACTTCTTCACTTTTAATAGGCTAACTTTCATCTACAAGCATATCTTGACAAACCGAATACAGATTCGTAATTATTATATTATTACTAACATTTTGGATATTCTAACTTATATTTTAGTGCTTGCTACGAAAACTTATCATTAGATATTCTTTTCTTACTTTACTTCTTCACTTTTAATAGGCTAACTTTCATCTACAAGCATATCTTGACAAACCGAATACAGATTCGTAATTATTATATTATTACTAACATTTTGGATATTCTAACTTATATTTTAGTGCTTGCTACGCAAACTTATCATTAGATATTCTTTTCTTACTTTACTTCTTCACTTTTAATAGGCTAACTTTCATCTACAAGCATATCTTGACAAACCGAATACAGATTCGTAATTATTATATTATTACTAACATTTTGGATATTCTAACTTATATTTTAGTGCTTGCTACGAAAACTTATCATTAGATATTCTTTTCTTACTTTACTTCTTCACTTTTAATAGGCTAACTTTCATCTACAAGCATATCTTGACAAACCGAATACAGATTCGTAATTATTATATTATTACTAACATTTTGGATATTCTAACTTATATTTTAGTGCTTGCTACGCAAACTTATCATTAGATATTCTTTTCTTACTTTACTTCTTCACTTTTAATAGGCTAACTTTCATCTACAAGCATATCTTGACAAACCGAATACAGATTCGTGAATTATTATATTATTACTAACATTTTTGGATATTCTAACTTATATTTTAGTGCTTGCTACGCAAACTTATCATTAGATATTCTTTTCTTACTTTACTTCTTCACTTTTAATAGGCTAACTTTCATCTACAAGCATATCTTGACAAACCGAATACAGATTCGTAATTATTATATTATTACTAACATTTTGGATATTCTAACTTATATTATAGTGCTTGCTACGAAAACTTATCATTAGATATTCTTTTCTTACTTTACTTCTTCACTTTTAATAGGCTAACTTTCATCTACAAGCATATCTTGACAAACCGAATACAGATTCGTAATTATTATATTATTACTAACATTTTGGATATTCTAACTTATATTTTAGTGCTTGCTACGCAAACTTATCATTAGATATTCTTTTCTTACTTTACTTCTTCACTTTTAATAGGCTAACATTCATCTACAAGCATATCTTGACAAACCGAATACAGATTCGTAATTATTATATTATTACTAACATTTTGGATATTCTAACTTATATTTTAGTGCTTGCTACGCAAACTTATCATTAGATATTCTTTTCTTACTTTACTTCTTCACTTTTAATAGGCTAACTTTCATCTACAAGCATATCTTGACAAACCGAATACAGATTCGTAATATTATATTATTACTAACATTTTGGATATTCTAACTTATATTTTAGTGCTTGCTACGCAAACTTATCATTAGATATTCTTTTCTTACTTTACTTCTTCACTTTTAATAGGCTAACTTTCATCTACAAGCATATCTTGACAAACCGAATACAGATTCGTAATTATTATATTATTACTAACATTTTGGATATTCTAACTTATATTTTAGTGCTTGCTACGCAAACTTATCATTAGATATTCTTTTCTTACTTTACTTCTTCACTTTTAATAGGCTAACTTTCATCTACAAGCATATCTTGACAAACCGAATACAGATTCGTAATTATTATATTATTACTAACATTTTGGATATTCTAACTTATATTTTAGTGCTTGCTACGCAAACTTATCATTAGATATTCTTTTCTTACTTTACTTCTTCACTTTTAATAGGCTAACTTTCATCTACAAGCATATCTTGACAAACCGAATACAGATTCGTAATTATTATAATATTACTAACATTTTGGATATTCTAACTTATATTTTAGTGCTTGCTACGCAAACTTATCATTAGATATTCTTTTCTTACTTTACTTCTTCACTTTTAATAGGCTAACTTTCATCTACAAGCATATCTTGACAAACCGAATACAGATTCGTAATTATTATATTATTACTAACATTTTGGATATTCTAACTTATATTTTAGTGCTTGCTACGCAAACTTATCATTAGATATTCTTTTCTTACTTTACTTCTTCACTTTTAATAGGCTAACTTTCATCTACAAGCATATCTTGACAAACCGAATACAGATTCGTAATTATTATATTATTACTAACATTTTGGATATTCTAACTTATATTTTAGTGCTTGCTACGCAAACTTATCATTAGATATTCTTTTCTTACTTTACTTCTTCACTTTTAATAGGCTAACTTTCATCTACAAGCATATCTTGACAAACCGAATACAGATTCGTAATTATTATATTATTACTAACATTTTGGATATTCTAACTTATATTTTAGTGCTTGCTACGCAAACTTATCATTAGATATTCTTTTCTTACTTTACTTCTTCACTTTTAATAGGCTAACTTTCATCTACAAGCATATCTTGACAAACCGAATACAGATTCGTAATTATTATATTATTACTAACATTTTGGATATTCTAACTTATATTTTAGTGCTTGCTACGCAAACTTATCATTAGATATTCTTTTCTTACTTTACTTCTTCACTTTTAATAGGCTAACTTTCATCTACAAGCATATCTTGACAAACCGAATACAGATTCGTAATTATTATATTATTACTAACATTTTGGATATTCTAACTTATATTTTAGTGCTTGCTACGCAAACTTATCATTAGATATTCTTTTCTTACTTTACTTCTTCACTTTTAATAGGCTAACTTTCATCTACAAGCATATCTTGACAAACCGAATACAGATTCGTAATTATTATATTATTACTAACATTTTGGATATTCTAACTTATATTTTAGTGCTTGCTACGCAAACTTATCATTAGATATTCTTTTCTTACTTTACTTCTTCACTTTTAATAGGCTAACTTTCATCTACAAGCATATCTTGACAAACCGAATACAGATTCGTAATTATTATATTATTACTAACATTTTGGATATTCTAACTTATATTTTAGTGCTTGCTACGCAAACTTATCATTAGATATTCTTTTCTTACTTTACTTCTTCACTTTTAATAGGCTAACTTTCATCTACAAGCATATCTTGACAAACCGAATACAGATTCGTAATTATTATATTATTACTAACATTTTGGATATTCTAACTTATATTTTAGTGCTTGCTACGCAAACTTATCATTAGATATTCTTTTCTTACTTTACTTCTTCACTTTTAATAGGCTAACTTTCATCTACAAGCATATCTTGACAAACCGAATACAGATTCGTAATTATTATATTATTACTAACATTTTGGATATTCTAACTTATATTTTAGTGCTTGCTACGCAAACTTATCATTAGATATTCTTTTCTTACTTTACTTCTTCACTTTTAATAGGCTAACTTTCATCTACAAGCATATCTTGACAAACCGAATACAGATTCGTAATTATTATATTATTACTAACATTTTGGATATTCTAACTTATATTTTAGTGCTTGCTACGCAAACTTATCATTAGATATTCTTTTCTTACTTTACTTCTTCACTTTTAATAGGCTAACTTTCATCTACAAGCATATCTTGACAAACCGAATACAGATTCGTAATTATTATATTATTACTAACATTTTGGATATTCTAACTTATATTTTAGTGCTTGCTACGCAAACTTATCATTAGATATTCTTTTCTTACTTTACTTCTTCACTTTTAATAGGCTAACTTTCATCTACAAGCATATCTTGACAAACCGAATACAGATTCGTAATTATTATATTATTACTAACATTTTGGATATTCTAACTTATATTTTAGTGCTTGCTACGCAAACTTATCATTAGATATTCTTTTCTTACTTTACTTCTTCACTTTTAATAGGCTAACTTTCATCTACAAGCATATCTTGACAAACCGAATACAGATTCGTAATTATTATATTATTACTAACATTTTGGATATTCTAACTTATATTTTAGTGCTTGCTACGCAAACTTATCATTAGATATTCTTTTCTTACTTTACTTCTTCACTTTTAATAGGCTAACTTTCATCTACAAGCATATCTTGACAAACCGAATACAGATTCGTAATTATTATATTATTACTAACATTTTGGATATTCTAACTTATATTTTAGTGCTTGCTACGCAAACTTATCATTAGATATTCTTTTCTTACTTTACTTCTTCACTTTTAATAGGCTAACTTTCATCTACAAGCATATCTTGACAAACCGAATACAGATTCGTGAATATTATATTATTACTAACATTTTGGATATTCTAACTTATATTTTAGTGCTTGCTACGCAAACTTATCATTAGATATTCTTTTCTTACTTTACTTCTTCACTTTTAATAGGCTAACTTTCATCTACAAGCATATCTTGACAAACCGAATACAGATTCGTGAATATTATATTATTACTAACATTTTGGATATTCTAACTTATATTTTAGTGCTTGCTACGCAAACTTATCATTAGATATTCTTTTCTTACTTTACTTCTTCACTTTTAATAGGCTAACTTTCATCTACAAGCATATCTTGACAAACCGAATACAGATTCGTAATTATTATATTATTACTAACATTTTGGATATTCTAACTTATATTTTAGTGCTTGCTACGCAAACTTATCATTAGATATTCTTTTCTTACTTTACTTCTTCACTTTTAATAGGCTAACTTTCATCTACAAGCATATCTTGACAAACCGAATACAGATTCGTAATTATTATATTATTACTAACATTTTGGATATTCTAACTTATATTTTAGTGCTTGCTACGCAAACTTATCATTAGATATTCTTTTCTTACTTTACTTCTTCACTTTTAATAGGCTAACTTTCATCTACAAGCATATCTTGACAAACCGAATACAGATTCGTAATTATTATATTATTACTAACATTTTGGATATTCTAACTTATATTTTAGTGCTTGCTACGCAAACTTATCATTAGATATTCTTTTCTTACTTTACTTCTTCACTTTTAATAGGCTAACTTTCATCTACAAGCATATCTTGACAAACCGAATACAGATTCGTAATTATTATATTATTACTAACATTTTGGATATTCTAACTTATATTTTAGTGCTTGCTACGAAAACTTATCATTAGATATTCTTTTCTTACTTTACTTCTTCACTTTTAATAGGCTAACTTTCATCTACAAGCATATCTTGACAAACCGAATACAGATTCGTAATTATTATATTATTACTAACATTTTGGATATTCTAACTTATATTTTAGTGCTTGCTACGCAAACTTATCATTAGATATTCTTTTCTTACTTTACTTCTTCACTTTTAATAGGCTAACTTTCATCTACAAGCATATCTTGACAAACCGAATACAGATTCGTAATATTATATTATTACTAACATTTTGGATATTCTAACTTATATTTTAGTGCTTGCTACGAAAACTTATCATTAGATATTCTTTTCTTACTTTACTTCTTCACTTTTAATAGGCTAACTTTCATCTACAAGCATATCTTGACAAACCGAATACAGATTCGTAATTATTATATTATTACTAACATTTTGGATATTCTAACTTATATTTTAGTGCTTGCTACGCAAACTTATCATTAGATATTCTTTTCTTACTTTACTTCTTCACTTTTAATAGGCTAACTTTCATCTACAAGCATATCTTGACAAACCGAATACAGATTCGTGAATATTATATTATTACTAACATTTTGGATATTCTAACTTATATTTTAGTGCTTGCTACGCAAACTTATCATTAGATATTCTTTTCTTACTTTACTTCTTCACTTTTAATAGGCTAACTTTCATCTACAAGCATATCTTGACAAACCGAATACAGATTCGTGAATATTATATTATTACTAACATTTTGGATATTCTAACTTATATTTTAGTGCTTGCTACGCAAACTTATCATTAGATATTCTTTTCTTACTTTACTTCTTCACTTTTAATAGGCTAACTTTCATCTACAAGCATATCTTGACAAACCGAATACAGATTCGTAATTATTATATTATTACTAACATTTTGGATATTCTAACTTATATTTTAGTGCTTGCTACGCAAACTTATCATTAGATATTCTTTTCTTACTTTACTTCTTCACTTTTAATAGGCTAACTTTCATCTACAAGCATATCTTGACAAACCGAATACAGATTCGTAATTATTATATTATTACTAACATTTTGGATATTCTAACTTATATTTTAGTGCTTGCTACGCAAACTTATCATTAGATATTCTTTTCTTACTTTACTTCTTCACTTTTAATAGGCTAACTTTCATCTACAAGCATATCTTGACAAACCGAATACAGATTCGTAATTATTATATTATTACTAACATTTTGGATATTCTAACTTATATTTTAGTGCTTGCTACGCAAACTTATCATTAGATATTCTTTTCTTACTTTACTTCTTCACTTTTAATAGGCTAACTTTCATCTACAAGCATATCTTGACAAACCGAATACAGATTCGTAATTATTATATTATTACTAACATTTTGGATATTCTAACTTATATTTTAGTGCTTGCTACGAAAACTTATCATTAGATATTCTTTTCTTACTTTACTTCTTCACTTTTAATAGGCTAACTTTCATCTACAAGCATATCTTGACAAACCGAATACAGATTCGTAATTATTATATTATTACTAACATTTTGGATATTCTAACTTATATTTTAGTGCTTGCTACGCAAACTTATCATTAGATATTCTTTTCTTACTTTACTTCTTCACTTTTAATAGGCTAACTTTCATCTACAAGCATATCTTGACAAACCGAATACAGATTCGTGAATATTATATTATTACTAACATTTTGGATATTCTAACTTATATTTTAGTGCTTGCTACGCAAACTTATCATTAGATATTCTTTTCTTACTTTACTTCTTCACTTTTAATAGGCTAACTTTCATCTACAAGCATATCTTGACAAACCGAATACAGATTCGTAATTATTATATTATTACTAACATTTTGGATATTCTAACTTATATTTTAGTGCTTGCTACGAAAACTTATCATTAGATATTCTTTTCTTACTTTACTTCTTCACTTTTAATAGGCTAACTTTCATCTACAAGCATATCTTGACAAACCGAATACAGATTCGTAATTATTATATTATTACTAACATTTTGGATATTCTAACTTATATTTTAGTGCTTGCTACGAAAACTTATCATTAGATATTCTTTTCTTACTTTACTTCTTCACTTTTAATAGGCTAACTTTCATCTACAAGCATATCTTGACAAACCGAATACAGATTCGTAATTATTATATTATTACTAACATTTTGGATATTCTAACTTATATTTTAGTGCTTGCTACGCAAACTTATCATTAGATATTCTTTTCTTACTTTACTTCTTCACTTTTAATAGGCTAACTTTCATCTACAAGCATATCTTGACAAACCGAATACAGATTCGTAATTATTATATTATTACTAACATTTTGGATATTCTAACTTATATTTTAGTGCTTGCTACGCAAACTTATCATTAGATATTCTTTTCTTACTTTACTTCTTCACTTTTAATAGGCTAACTTTCATCTACAAGCATATCTTGACAAACCGAATACAGATTCGTAATTATTATATTATTACTAACATTTTGGATATTCTAACTTATATTTTAGTGCTTGCTACGCAAACTTATCATTAGATATTCTTTTCTTACTTTACTTCTTCACTTTTAATAGGCTAACTTTCATCTACAAGCATATCTTGACAAACCGAATACAGATTCGTAATTATTATATTATTACTAACATTTTGGATATTCTAACTTATATTTTAGTGCTTGCTACGCAAACTTATCATTAGATATTCTTTTCTTACTTTACTTCTTCACTTTTAATAGGCTAACTTTCATCTACAAGCATATCTTGACAAACCGAATACAGATTCGTAATTATTATATTATTACTAACATTTTGGATATTCTAACTTATATTTTAGTGCTTGCTACGAAAACTTATCATTAGATATTCTTTTCTTACTTTACTTCTTCACTTTTAATAGGCTAACTTTCATCTACAAGCATATCTTGACAAACCGAATACAGATTCGTAATTATTATATTATTACTAACATTTTGGATATTCTAACTTATATTTTAGTGCTTGCTACGAAAACTTATCATTAGATATTCTTTTCTTACTTTACTTCTTCACTTTTAATAGGCTAACTTTCATCTACAAGCATATCTTGACAAACCGAATACAGATTCGTAATTATTATATTATTACTAACATTTTGGATATTCTAACTTATATTTTAGTGCTTGCTACGCAAACTTATCATTAGATATTCTTTTCTTACTTTACTTCTTCACTTTTAATAGGCTAACTTTCATCTACAAGCATATCTTGACAAACCGAATACAGATTCGTAATTATTATATTATTACTAACATTTTGGATATTCTAACTTATATTTTAGTGCTTGCTACGCAAACTTATCATTAGATATTCTTTTCTTACTTTACTTCTTCACTTTTAATAGGCTAACTTTCATCTACAAGCATATCTTGACAAACCGAATACAGATTCGTAATTATTATATTATTACTAACATTTTGGATATTCTAACTTATATTTTAGTGCTTGCTACGCAAACTTATCATTAGATATTCTTTTCTTACTTTACTTCTTCACTTTTAATAGGCTAACTTTCATCTACAAGCATATCTTGACAAACCGAATACAGATTCGTAATTATTATATTATTACTAACATTTTGGATATTCTAACTTATATTTTAGTGCTTGCTACGCAAACTTATCATTAGATATTCTTTTCTTACTTTACTTCTTCACTTTTAATAGGCTAACTTTCATCTACAAGCATATCTTGACAAACCGAATACAGATTCGTAATTATTATATTATTACTAACATTTTGGATATTCTAACTTATATTTTAGTGCTTGCTACGCAAACTTATCATTAGATATTCTTTTCTTACTTTACTTCTTCACTTTTAATAGGCTAACTTTCATCTACAAGCATATCTTGACAAACCGAATACAGATTCGTGAATATTATATTATTACTAACATTTTGGATATTCTAACTTATATTTTAGTGCTTGCTACGAAAACTTATCATTAGATATTCTTTTCTTACTTTACTTCTTCACTTTTAATAGGCTAACTTTCATCTACAAGCATATCTTGACAAACCGAATACAGATTCGTAATTATTATATTATTACTAACATTTTGGATATTCTAACTTATATTTTAGTGCTTGCTACGCAAACTTATCATTAGATATTCTTTTCTTACTTTACTTCTTCACTTTTAATAGGCTAACTTTCATCTACAAGCATATCTTGACAAACCGAATACAGATTCGTAATTATTATATTATTACTAACATTTTGGATATTCTAACTTATATTTTAGTGCTTGCTACGCAAACTTATCATTAGATATTCTTTTCTTACTTTACTTCTTCACTTTTAATAGGCTAACTTTCATCTACAAGCATATCTTGACAAACCGAATACAGATTCGTAATTATTATATTATTACTAACATTTTGGATATTCTAACTTATATTTTAGTGCTTGCTACGCAAACTTATCATTAGATATTCTTTTCTTACTTTACTTCTTCACTTTTAATAGGCTAACTTTCATCTACAAGCATATCTTGACAAACCGAATACAGATTCGTAATTATTATATTATTACTAACATTTTGGATATTCTAACTTATATTTTAGTGCTTGCTACGCAAACTTATCATTAGATATTCTTTTCTTACTTTACTTCTTCACTTTTAATAGGCTAACTTTCATCTACAAGCATATCTTGACAAACCGAATACAGATTCGTGAATATTATATTATTACTAACATTTTGGATATTCTAACTTATATTTTAGTGCTTGCTACGAAAACTTATCATTAGATATTCTTTTCTTACTTTACTTCTTCACTTTTAATAGGCTAACTTTCATCTACAAGCATATCTTGACAAACCGAATACAGATTCGTAATTATTATATTATTACTAACATTTTGGATATTCTAACTTATATTTTAGTGCTTGCTACGCAAACTTATCATTAGATATTCTTTTCTTACTTTACTTCTTCACTTTTAATAGGCTAACTTTCATCTACAAGCATATCTTGACAAACCGAATACAGATTCGTAATTATTATATTATTACTAACATTTTGGATATTCTAACTTATATTTTAGTGCTTGCTACGCAAACTTATCATTAGATATTCTTTTCTTACTTTACTTCTTCACTTTTAATAGGCTAACTTTCATCTACAAGCATATCTTGACAAACCGAATACAGATTCGTAATTATTATATTATTACTAACATTTTGGATATTCTAACTTATATTTTAGTGCTTGCTACGCAAACTTATCATTAGATATTCTTTTCTTACTTTACTTCTTCACTTTTAATAGGCTAACTTTCATCTACAAGCATATCTTGACAAACCGAATACAGATTCGTAATTATTATATTATTACTAACATTTTGGATATTCTAACTTATATTTTAGTGCTTGCTACGCAAACTTATCATTAGATATTCTTTTCTTACTTTACTTCTTCACTTTTAATAGGCTAACTTTCATCTACAAGCATATCTTGACAAACCGAATACAGATTCGTGAATATTATATTATTACTAACATTTTGGATATTCTAACTTATATTTTAGTGCTTGCTACGAAAACTTATCATTAGATATTCTTTTCTTACTTTACTTCTTCACTTTTAATAGGCTAACTTTCATCTACAAGCATATCTTGACAAACCGAATACAGATTCGTAATTATTATATTATTACTAACATTTTGGATATTCTAACTTATATTTTAGTGCTTGCTACGCAAACTTATCATTAGATATTCTTTTCTTACTTTACTTCTTCACTTTTAATAGGCTAACTTTCATCTACAAGCATATCTTGACAAACCGAATACAGATTCGTAATTATTATATTATTACTAACATTTTGGATATTCTAACTTATATTTTAGTGCTTGCTACGCAAACTTATCATTAGATATTCTTTTCTTACTTTACTTCTTCACTTTTAATAGGCTAACTTTCATCTACAAGCATATCTTGACAAACCGAATACAGATTCGTAATTATTATATTATTACTAACATTTTGGATATTCTAACTTATATTTTAGTGCTTGCTACGCAAACTTATCATTAGATATTCTTTTCTTACTTTACTTCTTCACTTTTAATAGGCTAACTTTCATCTACAAGCATATCTTGACAAACCGAATACAGATTCGTAATTATTATATTATTACTAACATTTTGGATATTCTAACTTATATTTTAGTGCTTGCTACGCAAACTTATCATTAGATATTCTTTTCTTACTTTACTTCTTCACTTTTATAGGCTAACTTTCATCTACAAGCATATCTTGACAAACCGAATACAGATTCGTAATTATTATATTATTACTAACATTTTGGATATTCTAACTTATATTTTAGTGCTTGCTACGCAAACTTATCATTAGATATTCTTTTCTTACTTTACTTCTTCACTTTTAATAGGCTAACTTTCATCTACAAGCATATCTTGACAAACCGAATACAGATTCGTAATTATTATATTATTACTAACATTTTGGATATTCTAACTTATATTTTAGTGCTTGCTACGCAAACTTATCATTAGATATTCTTTTCTTACTTTACTTCTTCACTTTTAATAGGCTAACTTTCATCTACAAGCATATCTTGACAAACCGAATACAGATTCGTAATTATTATATTATTACTAACATTTTGGATATTCTAACTTATATTTTAGTGCTTGCTACGAAAACTTATCATTAGATATTCTTTTCTTACTTTACTTCTTCACTTTTAATAGGCTAACTTTCATCTACAAGCATATCTTGACAAACCGAATACAGATTCGTAATTATTATATTATTACTAACATTTTGGATATTCTAACTTATATTTTAGTGCTTGCTACGCAAACTTATCATTAGATATTCTTTTCTTACTTTACTTCTTCACTTTTAATAGGCTAACTTTCATCTACAAGCATATCTTGACAAACCGAATACAGATTCGTAATTATTATATTATTACTAACATTTTGGATATTCTAACTTATATTTTAGTGCTTGCTACGCAAACTTATCATTAGATATTCTTTTCTTACTTTACTTCTTCACTTTTAATAGGCTAACTTTCATCTACAAGCATATCTTGACAAACCGAATACAGATTCGTAATTATTATATTATTACTAACATTTTGGATATTCTAACTTATATTTTAGTGCTTGCTACGCAAACTTATCATTAGATATTCTTTTCTTACTTTACTTCTTCACTTTTAATAGGCTAACTTTCATCTACAAGCATATCTTGACAAACCGAATACAGATTCGTAATTATTATATTATTACTAACATTTTGGATATTCTAACTTATATTTTAGTGCTTGCTACGCAAACTTATCATTAGATATTCTTTTCTTACTTTACTTCTTCACTTTTAATAGGCTAACTTTCATCTACAAGCATATCTTGACAAACCGAATACAGATTCGTGAATATTATATTATTACTAACATTTTGGATATTCTAACTTATATTTTAGTGCTTGCTACGAAAACTTATCATTAGATATTCTTTTCTTACTTTACTTCTTCACTTTTAATAGGCTAACTTTCATCTACAAGCATATCTTGACAAACCGAATACAGATTCGTAATTATTATATTATTACTAACATTTTGGATATTCTAACTTATATTTTAGTGCTTGCTACGCAAACTTATCATTAGATATTCTTTTCTTACTTTACTTCTTCACTTTTAATAGGCTAACTTTCATCTACAAGCATATCTTGACAAACCGAATACAGATTCGTAATTATTATATTATTACTAACATTTTGGATATTCTAACTTATATTTTAGTGCTTGCTACGAAAACTTATCATTAGATATTCTTTTCTTACTTTACTTCTTCACTTTTAATAGGCTAACTTTCATCTACAAGCATATCTTGACAAACCGAATACAGATTCGTAATTATTATATTATTACTAACATTTTGGATATTCTAACTTATATTTTAGTGCTTGCTACGCAAACTTATCATTAGATATTCTTTTCTTACTTTACTTCTTCACTTTTAATAGGCTAACTTTCATCTACAAGCATATCTTGACAAACCGAATACAGATTCGTGAATATTATATTATTACTAACATTTTGGATATTCTAACTTATATTTTAGTGCTTGCTACGCAAACTTATCATTAGATATTCTTTTCTTACTTTACTTCTTCACTTTTAATAGGCTAACTTTGATCTACAAGCATATCTTGACAAACCGAATACAGATTCGTAATTATTATATTATTACTAACATTTTGGATATTCTAACTTATGTTTTAATGCTTGCTACGAATACTTATCATTAGATATTCTTTTACTTACTTTACTTCTTCACTTTTAATAGGCTAACTTTGATCTACAAGCATATCTTGACAAACCGAATACAGATTCGTAATTATTATATTATTACTAACATTTTGGATATTCTAACTTATATTTTAGTGCTTGCTACGCAAACTTATCATTAGATATTCTTTTACTTACTTTACTTCTTCACTTTTAATAGGCTAACTTTGATCTACAAGCATATCTTGACAAACCGAATACAGATTCGTAATTATTATATTATTACTAACATTTTGGATATTCTAACTTATGTTTTAATGCTTGCTACGAAAACTTATCATTAGATATTCTTTTCTTACTTTACTTCTTCACTTTTAATAGGCTAACTTTGATCTACAAGCATATCTTGACAAACCGAATACAGATTCGTAATTATTATATTATTACTAACATTTTGGATATTCTAACTTATGTTTTAATGCTTGCTACGAATACTTATCATTAGATATTCTTTTACTTACTTTACTTCTTCACTTTTAATAGGCTAACTTTCATCTACAAGCATATCTTGACAAACCGAATACAGATTCGTAATTATTATATTATTACTAACATTTTGGATATTCTAACTTATATTTTAGTGCTTGCTACGCAAACTTATCATTAGATATTCTTTTCTTACTTTACTTCTTCACTTTTAATAGGCTAACTTTGATCTACAAGCATATCTTGACAAACCGAATACAGATTCGTAATTATTATATTATTACTAACATTTTGGATATTCTAACTTATGTTTTAATGCTTGCTACGAAAACTTATCATTAGATATTCTTTTCTTACTTTACTTCTTCACTTTTAATAGGCTAACTTTGATCTACAAGCATATCTTGACAAACCGAATACAGATTCGTAATTATTATATTATTACTAACATTTTGGATATTCTAACTTATGTTTTAATGCTTGCTACGAATACTTATCATTAGATATTCTTTTACTTACTTTACTTCTTCACTTTTAATAGGCTAACTTTGATCTACAAGCATATCTTGACAAACCGAATACAGATTCGTAATTATTATATTATTACTAACATTTTGGATATTCTAACTTATGTTTTAATGCTTGCTACGAAAACTTATCATTAGATATTCTTTTCTTACTTTACTTCTTCACTTTTAATAGGCTAACTTTGATCTACAAGCATATCTTGACAAACCGAATACAGATTCGTAATTATTATATTATTACTAACATTTTGGATATTCTAACTTATATTTTAGTGCTTGCTACGCAAACTTATCATTAGATATTCTTTTACTTACTTTACTTCTTCACTTTTAATAGGCTAACTTTGATCTACAAGCATATCTTGACAAACCGAATACAGATTCGTAATTATTATATTATTACTAACATTTTGGATATTCTAACTTATGTTTTAATGCTTGCTACGAAAACTTATCATTAGATATTCTTTTCTTACTTTACTTCTTCACTTTTAATAGGCTAACTTTGATCTACAAGCATATCTTGACAAACCGAATACAGATTCGTAATTATTATATTATTACTAACATTTTGGATATTCTAACTTATGTTTTAATGCTTGCTACGAATACTTATCATTAGATATTCTTTTACTTACTTTACTTCTTCACTTTTAATAGGCTAACTTTCATCTACAAGCATATCTTGACAAACCGAATACAGATTCGTAATTATTATATTATTACTAACATTTTGGATATTCTAACTTATATTTTAGTGCTTGCTACGCAAACTTATCATTAGATATTCTTTTCTTACTTTACTTCTTCACTTTTAATAGGCTAACTTTGATCTACAAGCATATCTTGACAAACCGAATACAGATTCGTAATTATTATATTATTACTAACATTTTGGATATTCTAACTTATGTTTTAATGCTTGCTACGAATACTTATCATTAGATATTCTTTTACTTACTTTACTTCTTCACTTTTCTAAATACTTATTACTTCTCAAAGCATACTCCTTAAAACTGAAATTCTATCTTCTTTTCTTACTTTACTTCTTCACTTTTAATAGGCTAACTTTGATCTACAAGCATATCTTGACAAACCGAATACAGATTCGTAATTATTATATTATTACTAACATTTTGGATATTCTAACTTATGTTTTAATGCTTGCTACGAATACTTATCATTAGATATTCTTTTACTTACTTTACTTCTTCACTTTTCTAAATACTTATTACTTCTCAAAGCATACTCCTTAAAACTGAAATTCTATCTTCTTTTCTTACTTTACTTCTTCACTTTTAATAGGCTAACTTTGATCTACAAGCATATCTTGACAAACCGAATACAGATTCGTAATTATTATATTATTACTAACATTTTGGATATTCTAACTTATGTTTTAATGCTTGCTACGAATACTTATCATTAGATATTCTTTTACTTACTTTACTTCTTCACTTTTCTAAATACTTATTACTTCTCAAAGCATACTCCTTAAAACTGAAATTCTATCTTCTTTTCTTACTTTACTTCTTCACTTTTAATAGGCTAACTTTGATCTACAAGCATATCTTGACAAACCGAATACAGATTCGTAATTATTATATTATTACTAACATTTTGGATATTCTAACTTATGTTTTAATGCTTGCTACGAATACTTATCATTAGATATTCTTTTACTTACTTTACTTCTTCACTTTTCTAAATACTTATTACTTCTCAAAGCATACTCCTTAAAACTGAAATTCTATCTTCTTTTCTTACTTTACTTCTTCACTTTTAATAGGCTAACTTTGATCTACAAGCATATCTTGACAAACCGAATACAGATTCGTAATTATTATATTATT
Source organism: Loxodes magnus (assembly GCA_946699065.1). Taxonomy (NCBI): domain Eukaryota; phylum Ciliophora; class Karyorelictea; order Loxodida; family Loxodidae; genus Loxodes; species Loxodes magnus. The sequence continues at coordinate 3,943 of CAMPDV010006316.1, read as the reverse complement.
ACTAACATTTTGGATATTCTAACTTATGTTTTAATGCTTGCTACGAATACTTATCATTAGATATTCTTTTACTTACTTTACTTCTTCACTTTTAATAGGCTAACTTTCATCTACAAGCATATCTTGACAAACCGAATACAGATTCGTAATTATTATATTATTACTAACATTTTGGATATTCTAACTTATATTTTAGTGCTTGCTACGCAAACTTATCATTAGATATTCTTTTCTTACTTTACTTCTTCACTTTTAATAGGCTAACTTTGATCTACAAGCATATCTTGACAAACCGAATACAGATTCGTAATTATTATATTATTACTAACATTTTGGATATTCTAACTTATGTTTTAATGCTTGCTACGAAAACTTATCATTAGATATTCTTTTCTTACTTTACTTCTTCACTTTTAATAGGCTAACTTTGATCTACAAGCATATCTTGACAAACCGAATACAGATTCGTAATTATTATATTATTACTAACATTTTGGATATTCTAACTTATGTTTTAATGCTTGCTACGAATACTTATCATTAGATATTCTTTTACTTACTTTACTTCTTCACTTTTAATAGGCTAACTTTCATCTACAAGCATATCTTGACAAACCGAATACAGATTCGTAATTATTATATTATTACTAACATTTTGGATATTCTAACTTATATTTTAGTGCTTGCTACGCAAACTTATCATTAGATATTCTTTTCTTACTTTACTTCTTCACTTTTAATAGGCTAACTTTGATCTACAAGCATATCTTGACAAACCGAATACAGATTCGTAATTATTATATTATTACTAACATTTTGGATATTCTAACTTATGTTTTAATGCTTGCTACGAATACTTATCATTAGATATTCTTTTACTTACTTTACTTCTTCACTTTTCTAAATACTTATTACTTCTCAAAGCATACTCCTTAAAACTGAAATTCTATCTTCTTTTCTTACTTTACTTCTTCACTTTTAATAGGCTAACTTTGATCTACAAGCATATCTTGACAAACCGAATACAGATTCGTAATTATTATATTATTACTAACATTTTGGATATTCTAACTTATATTTTAGTGCTTGCTACGCAAACTTATCATTAGATATTCTTTTCTTACTTTACTTCTTCACTTTTAATAGGCTAACTTTGATCTACAAGCATATCTTGACAAACCGAATACAGATTCGTAATTATTATATTATTACTAACATTTTGGATATTCTAACTTATGTTTTAATGCTTGCTACGAATACTTATCATTAGATATTCTTTTACTTACTTTACTTCTTCACTTTTCTAAATACTTATTACTTCTCAAAGCATACTCCTTAAAACTGAAATTCTATCTTCTTTTCTTACTTTACTTCTTCACTTTTAATAGGCTAACTTTGATCTACAAGCATATCTTGACAAACCGAATACAGATTCGTAATTATTATATTATTACTAACATTTTGGATATTCTAACTTATGTTTTAATGCTTGCTACGAATACTTATCATTAGATATTCTTTTACTTACTTTACTTCTTCACTTTTCTAAATACTTATTACTTCTCAAAGCATACTCCTTAAAACTGAAATTCTATCTTCTTTTCTTACTTTACTTCTTCACTTTTAATAGGCTAACTTTGATCTACAAGCATATCTTGACAAACCGAATACAGATTCGTAATTATTATATTATTACTAACATTTTGGATATTCTAACTTATGTTTTAATGCTTGCTACGAATACTTATCATTAGATATTCTTTTACTTACTTTACTTCTTCACTTTTAATAGGCTAACTTTCATCTACAAGCATATCTTGACAAACCGAATACAGATTCGTAATTATTATATTATTACTAACATTTTGGATATTCTAACTTATATTTTAGTGCTTGCTACGCAAACTTATCATTAGATATTCTTTTCTTACTTTACTTCTTCACTTTTAATAGGCTAACTTTGATCTACAAGCATATCTTGACAAACCGAATACAGATTCGTAATTATTATATTATTACTAACATTTTGGATATTCTAACTTATGTTTTAATGCTTGCTACGAATACTTATCATTAGATATTCTTTTACTTACTTTACTTCTTCACTTTTAATAGGCTAACTTTGATCTACAAGCATATCTTGACAAACCGAATACAGATTCGTAATTATTATATTATTACTAACATTTTGGATATTCTAACTTATATTTTAGTGCTTGCTACGCAAACTTATCATTAGATATTCTTTTACTTACTTTACTTCTTCACTTTTAATAGGCTAACTTTGATCTACAAGCATATCTTGACAAACCGAATACAGATTCGTAATTATTATATTATTACTAACATTTTGGATATTCTAACTTATGTTTTAATGCTTGCTACGAAAACTTATCATTAGATATTCTTTTCTTACTTTACTTCTTCACTTTTAATAGGCTAACTTTGATCTACAAGCATATCTTGACAAACCGAATACAGATTCGTAATTATTATATTATTACTAACATTTTGGATATTCTAACTTATGTTTTAATGCTTGCTACGAATACTTATCATTAGATATTCTTTTACTTACTTTACTTCTTCACTTTTAATAGGCTAACTTTCATCTACAAGCATATCTTGACAAACCGAATACAGATTCGTAATTATTATATTATTACTAACATTTTGGATATTCTAACTTATATTTTAGTGCTTGCTACGCAAACTTATCATTAGATATTCTTTTCTTACTTTACTTCTTCACTTTTAATAGGCTAACTTTGATCTACAAGCATATCTTGACAAACCGAATACAGATTCGTAATTATTATATTATTACTAACATTTTGGATATTCTAACTTATGTTTTAATGCTTGCTACGAAAACTTATCATTAGATATTCTTTTCTTACTTTACTTCTTCACTTTTAATAGGCTAACTTTGATCTACAAGCATATCTTGACAAACCGAATACAGATTCGTAATTATTATATTATTACTAACATTTTGGATATTCTAACTTATGTTTTAATGCTTGCTACGAATACTTATCATTAGATATTCTTTTACTTACTTTACTTCTTCACTTTTAATAGGCTAACTTTGATCTACAAGCATATCTTGACAAACCGAATACAGATTCGTAATTATTATATTATTACTAACATTTTGGATATTCTAACTTATGTTTTAATGCTTGCTACGAAAACTTATCATTAGATATTCTTTTCTTACTTTACTTCTTCACTTTTAATAGGCTAACTTTGATCTACAAGCATATCTTGACAAACCGAATACAGATTCGTAATTATTATATTATTACTAACATTTTGGATATTCTAACTTATATTTTAGTGCTTGCTACGCAAACTTATCATTAGATATTCTTTTACTTACTTTACTTCTTCACTTTTAATAGGCTAACTTTGATCTACAAGCATATCTTGACAAACCGAATACAGATTCGTAATTATTATATTATTACTAACATTTTGGATATTCTAACTTATGTTTTAATGCTTGCTACGAAAACTTATCATTAGATATTCTTTTCTTACTTTACTTCTTCACTTTTAATAGGCTAACTTTGATCTACAAGCATATCTTGACAAACCGAATACAGATTCGTAATTATTATATTATTACTAACATTTTGGATATTCTAACTTATGTTTTAATGCTTGCTACGAATACTTATCATTAGATATTCTTTTACTTACTTTACTTCTTCACTTTTAATAGGCTAACTTTCATCTACAAGCATATCTTGACAAACCGAATACAGATTCGTAATTATTATATTATTACTAACATTTTGGATATTCTAACTTATATTTTAGTGCTTGCTACGCAAACTTATCATTAGATATTCTTTTCTTACTTTACTTCTTCACTTTTAATAGGCTAACTTTGATCTACAAGCATATCTTGACAAACCGAATACAGATTCGTAAT
>CAMPDV010006315.1:0-19131 GCA_946699065.1 Loxodes magnus | reverse complement strand
AATAAGTATTTAGAAAAGTGAAGAAGTAAAGTAAGAAAAGAATATCTAATGATAAGTTTGCGTAGCAAGCACTAAAATATAAGTTAGAATATCCAAAATGTTAGTAATTATATCATAAACACGAATCTGTATTCGGTTTGTCAAGATATGCTTGTAGATGAAAGTTAGCATTTGAAAAGTGAAGAAGTAAAGTAAGAAAAGAAGATAGAATTTCAGTTTTAAGTAGTATGCTTTGAGAAGATTTAAGTATTTAGAAAAGTGAAGAAGTAAAGTAAGAAAAGAATATCTAATGATAAGTATTCGTAGCAAGCACTAAAATATAAGTTAGAATATCTAAAATATTAGTAATAATGTCACAATTACGAATCTGTATTCGGTTTGTCAAGATATGCTTGTAGATGAAAGTTAGCATTTGAAAAGTGAAGAAGTAAAGTAAGAAAAGAAGATAGAATTTCAGTTTTAAGTAGTATGCTTTGAGAAGTTATAAGTATTTAGAAAAGTGAAGAAGTAAAGTAAGAAAAGAATATCTAATGATAAGTTTGCGTAGCAAGCACTAAAATATAAGTTAGAATATCCAAAATGTTAGTAATTATATCATAAACACGAATCTGTATTCGGTTTGTCAAGATATGCTTGTAGATGAAAGTTAGCATTTGAAAAGTGAAGAAGTAAAGTAAGAAAAGAAGATAGAATTTCAGTTTTAAGTAGTATGCTTTGAGAAGATTTAAGTATTTAGAAAAGTGAAGAAGTAAAGTAAGAAAAGAATATCTAATGATAAGTATTCGTAGCAAGCACTAAAATATAAGTTAGAATATCTAAAATATTAGTAATAATGTCACAATTACGAATCTGTATTCGGTTTGTCAAGATATGCTTGTAGATGAAAGTTAGCATTTGAAAAGTGAAGAAGTAAAGTAAGAAAAGAAGATAGAATTTCAGTTTTAAGTAGTATGCTTTGAGAAGTTATAAGTATTTAGAAAAGTGAAGAAGTAAAGTAAGAAAAGAATATCTAATGATAAGTTTGCGTAGCAAGCACTAAAATATAAGTTAGAATATCCAAAATGTTAGTAATTATATCATAAACACGAATCTGTATTCGGTTTGTCAAGATATGCTTGTAGATGAAAGTTAGCATTTGAAAAGTGAAGAAGTAAAGTAAGAAAAGAAGATAGAATTTCAGTTTTAAGTAGTATGCTTTGAGAAGATTTAAGTATTTAGAAAAGTGAAGAAGTAAAGTAAGAAAAGAATATCTAATGATAAGTATTCGTAGCAAGCACTAAAATATAAGTTAGAATATCTAAAATATTAGTAATAATGTCACAATTACGAATCTGTATTCGGTTTGTCAAGATATGCTTGTAGATGAAAGTTAGCATTTGAAAAGTGAAGAAGTAAAGTAAGAAAAGAAGATAGAATTTCAGTTTTAAGTAGTATGCTTTGAGAAGTTATAAGTATTTAGAAAAGTGAAGAAGTAAAGTAAGAAAAGAATATCTAATGATAAGTTTGCGTAGCAAGCACTAAAATATAAGTTAGAATATCTAAAATATTAGTAATAATGTCACAATTACGAATCTGTATTCGGTTTGTCAAGATATGCTTGTAGATGAAAGTTAGCATTTGAAAAGTGAAGAAGTAAAGTAAGAAAAGAAGATAGAATTTCAGTTTTAAGTAGTATGCTTTGAGAAGATTTAAGTATTTAGAAAAGTGAAGAAGTAAAGTAAGAAAAGAATATCTAATGATAAGTATTCGTAGCAAGCACTAAAATATAAGTTAGAATATCTAAAATATTAGTAATAATGTCACAATTACGAATCTGTATTCGGTTTGTCAAGATATGCTTGTAGATGAAAGTTAGCATTTGAAAAGTGAAGAAGTAAAGTAAGAAAAGAAGATAGAATTTCAGTTTTAAGTAGTATGCTTTGAGAAGTTATAAGTATTTAGAAAAGTGAAGAAGTAAAGTAAGAAAAGAATATCTAATGATAAGTTTGCGTAGCAAGCACTAAAATATAAGTTAGAATATCTAAAATATTAGTAATAATGTCACAATTACGAATCTGTATTCGGTTTGTCAAGATATGCTTGTAGATGAAAGTTAGCATTTGAAAAGTGAAGAAGTAAAGTAAGAAAAGAAGATAGAATTTCAGTTTTAAGTAGTATGCTTTGAGAAGATTTAAGTATTTAGAAAAGTGAAGAAGTAAAGTAAGAAAAGAATATCTAATGATAAGTATTCGTAGCAAGCACTAAAATATAAGTTAGAATATCTAAAATATTAGTAATAATGTCACAATTACGAATCTGTATTCGGTTTGTCAAGATATGCTTGTAGATGAAAGTTAGCATTTGAAAAGTGAAGAAGTAAAGTAAGAAAAGAAGATAGAATTTCAGTTTTAAGTAGTATGCTTTGAGAAGTTATAAGTATTTAGAAAAGTGAAGAAGTAAAGTAAGAAAAGAATATCTAATGATAAGTTTGCGTAGCAAGCACTAAAATATAAGTTAGAATATCTAAAATATTAGTAATAATGTCACAATTACGAATCTGTATTCGGTTTGTCAAGATATGCTTGTAGATGAAAGTTAGCATTTGAAAAGTGAAGAAGTAAAGTAAGAAAAGAAGATAGAATTTCAGTTTTAAGTAGTATGCTTTGAGAAGATTTAAGTATTTAGAAAAGTGAAGAAGTAAAGTAAGAAAAGAATATCTAATGATAAGTATTCGTAGCAAGCACTAAAATATAAGTTAGAATATCTAAAATATTAGTAATAATGTCACAATTACGAATCTGTATTCGGTTTGTCAAGATATGCTTGTAGATGAAAGTTAGCATTTGAAAAGTGAAGAAGTAAAGTAAGAAAAGAAGATAGAATTTCAGTTTTAAGTAGTATGCTTTGAGAAGTTATAAGTATTTAGAAAAGTGAAGAAGTAAAGTAAGAAAAGAATATCTAATGATAAGTTTGCGTAGCAAGCACTAAAATATAAGTTAGAATATCTAAAATATTAGTAATAATGTCACAATTACGAATCTGTATTCGGTTTGTCAAGATATGCTTGTAGATGAAAGTTAGCCTATGAAAAGTGAAGAAGTAAAGTAAGAAAAGAAGATAGAATTTCAGTTTTAAGGAGTATGCTTTGAGAAGTAATAAGTATTTAGAAAAGTGAAGAAGTAAAGTAAGAAAAGAATATCTAATGATAAGTTTGCGTAGCAAGCACTAAAATATAAGTTAGAATATCTAAAATATTAGTAATAATGTCACAATTACGAATCTGTATTCGGTTTGTCAAGATATGCTTGTAGATGAAAGTTAGCCTATGAAAAGTGAAGAAGTAAAGTAAGAAAAGAAGATAGAATTTCAGTTTTAAGGAGTATGCTTTGAGAAGTAATAAGTATTTAGAAAAGTGAAGAAGTAAAGTAAGAAAAGAAGATAGAATTTCAGTTTTAAGTAGTATGCTTTGAGAAGATTTAAGTATTTAGAAAAGTGAAGAAGTAAAGTAAGAAAAGAATATCTAATGATAAGTATTCGTAGCAAGCACTAAAATATAAGTTAGAATATCTAAAATATTAGTAATAATGTCACAATTACGAATCTGTATTCGGTTTGTCAAGATATGCTTGTAGATGAAAGTTAGCATTTGAAAAGTGAAGAAGTAAAGTAAGAAAAGAAGATAGAATTTCAGTTTTAAGTAGTATGCTTTGAGAAGTTATAAGTATTTAGAAAAGTGAAGAAGTAAAGTAAGAAAAGAATATCTAATGATAAGTTTGCGTAGCAAGCACTAAAATATAAGTTAGAATATCTAAAATATTAGTAATAATGTCACAATTACGAATCTGTATTCGGTTTGTCAAGATATGCTTGTAGATGAAAGTTAGCATTTGAAAAGTGAAGAAGTAAAGTAAGAAAAGAAGATAGAATTTCAGTTTTAAGTAGTATGCTTTGAGAAGTTATAAGTATTTAGAAAAGTGAAGAAGTAAAGTAAGAAAAGAATATCTAATGATAAGTATTCGTAGCAAGCACTAAAATATAAGTTAGAATATCTAAAATATTAGTAATAATGTCACAATTACGAATCTGTATTCGGTTTGTCAAGATATGCTTGTAGATGAAAGTTAGCCTATGAAAAGTGAAGAAGTAAAGTAAGAAAAGAAGATAGAATTTCAGTTTTAAGTAGTATGCTTTGAGAAGTTATAAGTATTTAGAAAAGTGAAGAAGTAAAGTAAGAAAAGAATATCTAATGATAAGTTTGCGTAGCAAGCACTAAAATATAAGTTAGAATATCTAAAATATTAGTAATAATGTCACAATTACGAATCTGTATTCGGTTTGTCAAGATATGCTTGTAGATGAAAGTTAGCATTTGAAAAGTGAAGAAGTAAAGTAAGAAAAGAAGATAGAATTTCAGTTTTAAGTAGTATGCTTTGAGAAGATTTAAGTATTTAGAAAAGTGAAGAAGTAAAGTAAGAAAAGAATATCTAATGATAAGTATTCGTAGCAAGCACTAAAATATAAGTTAGAATATCTAAAATATTAGTAATAATGTCACAATTACGAATCTGTATTCGGTTTGTCAAGATATGCTTGTAGATGAAAGTTAGCATTTGAAAAGTGAAGAAGTAAAGTAAGAAAAGAAGATAGAATTTCAGTTTTAAGTAGTATGCTTTGAGAAGTTATAAGTATTTAGAAAAGTGAAGAAGTAAAGTAAGAAAAGAATATCTAATGATAAGTTTGCGTAGCAAGCACTAAAATATAAGTTAGAATATCTAAAATATTAGTAATAATGTCACAATTACGAATCTGTATTCGGTTTGTCAAGATATGCTTGTAGATGAAAGTTAGCATTGAAAAGTGAAGAAGTAAAGTAAGAAAAGAAGATAGAATTTCAGTTTTAAGTAGTATGCTTTGAGAAGTTTAAGTATTTAGAAAAGTGAAGAAGTAAAGTAAGAAAAGAATATCTAATGATAAGTATTCGTAGCAAGCACTAAAATATAAGTTAGAATATCTAAAATATTAGTAATAATGTCACAATTACGAATCTGTATTCGGTTTGTCAAGATATGCTTGTAGATGAAAGTTAGCATTTGAAAAGTGAAGAAGTAAAGTAAGAAAAGAAGATAGAATTTCAGTTTTAAGTAGTATGCTTTGAGAAGTTATAAGTATTTAGAAAAGTGAAGAAGTAAAGTAAGAAAAGAATATCTAATGATAAGTTTGCGTAGCAAGCACTAAAATATAAGTTAGAATATCTAAAATATTAGTAATAATGTCACAATTACGAATCTGTATTCGGTTTGTCAAGATATGCTTGTAGATGAAAGTTAGCATTTGAAAAGTGAAGAAGTAAAGTAAGAAAAGAAGATAGAATTTCAGTTTTAAGTAGTATGCTTTGAGAAGTTTAAGTATTTAGAAAAGTGAAGAAGTAAAGTAAGAAAAGAATATCTAATGATAAGTATTCGTAGCAAGCACTAAAATATAAGTTAGAATATCTAAAATATTAGTAATAATGTCACAATTACGAATCTGTATTCGGTTTGTCAAGATATGCTTGTAGATGAAAGTTAGCATTTGAAAAGTGAAGAAGTAAAGTAAGAAAAGAAGATAGAATTTCAGTTTTAAGTAGTATGCTTTGAGAAGTTATAAGTATTTAGAAAAGTGAAGAAGTAAAGTAAGAAAAGAATATCTAATGATAAGTTTGCGTAGCAAGCACTAAAATATAAGTTAGAATATCTAAAATATTAGTAATAATGTCACAATTACGAATCTGTATTCGGTTTGTCAAGATATGCTTGTAGATGAAAGTTAGCCTATGAAAAGTGAAGAAGTAAAGTAAGAAAAGAAGATAGAATTTCAGTTTTAAGGAGTATGCTTTGAGAAGTAATAAGTATTTAGAAAAGTGAAGAAGTAAAGTAAGAAAAGAATATCTAATGATAAGTATTCGTAGCAAGCACTAAAATATAAGTTAGAATATCTAAAATATTAGTAATAATGTCACAATTACGAATCTGTATTCGGTTTGTCAAGATATGCTTGTAGATGAAAGTTAGCATTTGAAAAGTGAAGAAGTAAAGTAAGAAAAAAGAAGATAGAATTTTCAGTTTTAAGTAGTATGCTTTGAGAAGTTATAAGTATTTAGAAAAGTGAAGAAGTAAAGTAAGAAAAGAATATCTAATGATAAGTATTCGTAGCAAGCACTAAAATATAAGTTAGAATATCTAAAATATTAGTAATAATGTCACAATTACGAATCTGTATTCGGTTTGTCAAGATATGCTTGTAGATGAAAGTTAGCATTTGAAAAGTGAAGAAGTAAAGTAAGAAAAGAAGATAGAATTTCAGTTTTAAGTAGTATGCTTTGAGAAGTTATAAGTATTTAGAAAAGTGAAGAAGTAAAGTAAGAAAAGAATATCTAATGATAAGTTTGCGTAGCAAGCACTAAAATATAAGTTAGAATATCTAAAATATTAGTAATAATGTCACAATTACGAATCTGTATTCGGTTTGTCAAGATATGCTTGTAGATGAAAGTTAGCCTATGAAAAGTGAAGAAGTAAAGTAAGAAAAGAAGATAGAATTTCAGTTTTAAGGAGTATGCTTTGAGAAGTAATAAGTATTTAGAAAAGTGAAGAAGTAAAGTAAGAAAAGAATATCTAATGATAAGTATTCGTAGCAAGCACTAAAATATAAGTTAGAATATCTAAAATATTAGTAATAATGTCACAATTACGAATCTGTATTCGGTTTGTCAAGATATGCTTGTAGATGAAAGTTAGCCTATGAAAAGTGAAGAAGTAAAGTAAGAAAAGAAGATAGAATTTCAGTTTTAAGTAGTATGCTTTGAGAAGTAATAAGTATTTAGAAAAGTGAAGAAGTAAAGTAAGAAAAGAATATCTAATGATAAGTATTCGTAGCAAGCACTAAAATATAAGTTAGAATATCTAAAATATTAGTAATAATGTCACAATTACGAATCTGTATTCGGTTTGTCAAGATATGCTTGTAGATGAAAGTTAGCATTTGAAAAGTGAAGAAGTAAAGTAAGAAAAGAAGATAGAATTTCAGTTTTAAGTAGTATGCTTTGAGAAGTTATAAGTATTTAGAAAAGTGAAGAAGTAAAGTAAGAAAAGAATATCTAATGATAAGTTTGCGTAGCAAGCACTAAAATATAAGTTAGAATATCTAAAATATTAGTAATAATGTCACAATTACGAATCTGTATTCGGTTTGTCAAGATATGCTTGTAGATGAAAGTTAGCATTTGAAAAGTGAAGAAGTAAAGTAAGAAAAGAAGATAGAATTTCAGTTTTAAGTAGTATGCTTTGAGAAGATTTAAGTATTTAGAAAAGTGAAGAAGTAAAGTAAGAAAAGAATATCTAATGATAAGTATTCGTAGCAAGCACTAAAATATAAGTTAGAATATCTAAAATATTAGTAATAATGTCACAATTACGAATCTGTATTCGGTTTGTCAAGATATGCTTGTAGATGAAAGTTAGCATTTGAAAAGTGAAGAAGTAAAGTAAGAAAAGAAGATAGAATTTCAGTTTTAAGTAGTATGCTTTGAGAAGTTATAAGTATTTAGAAAAGTGAAGAAGTAAAGTAAGAAAAGAATATCTAATGATAAGTTTGCGTAGCAAGCACTAAAATATAAGTTAGAATATCTAAAATATTAGTAATAATGTCACAATTACGAATCTGTATTCGGTTTGTCAAGATATGCTTGTAGATGAAAGTTAGCCTATGAAAAGTGAAGAAGTAAAGTAAGAAAAGAAGATAGAATTTCAGTTTTAAGGAGTATGCTTTGAGAAGTAATAAGTATTTAGAAAAGTGAAGAAGTAAAGTAAGAAAAGAATATCTAATGATAAGTTTGCGTAGCAAGCACTAAAATATAAGTTAGAATATCTAAAATATTAGTAATAATGTCACAATTACGAATCTGTATTCGGTTTGTCAAGATATGCTTGTAGATGAAAGTTAGCCTATGAAAAGTGAAGAAGTAAAGTAAGAATTACGAATCTGTATTCGGTTTGTCAAGATATGCTTGTAGATGAAAGTTAGCATTTGAAAAGTGAAGAAGTAAAGTAAGAAAAGAAGATAGAATTTCAGTTTTAAGTAGTATGCTTTGAGAAGTTATAAGTATTTAGAAAAGTGAAGAAGTAAAGTAAGAAAAGAATATCTAATGATAAGTTTGCGTAGCAAGCACTAAAATATAAGTTAGAATATCCAAAATGTTAGTAATTATATCATAAACACGAATCTGTATTCGGTTTGTCAAGATATGCTTGTAGATGAAAGTTAGCATTTGAAAAGTGAAGAAGTAAAGTAAGAAAAGAAGATAGAATTTCAGTTTTAAGTAGTATGCTTTGAGAAGATTTAAGTATTTAGAAAAGTGAAGAAGTAAAGTAAGAAAAGAATATCTAATGATAAGTATTCGTAGCAAGCACTAAAATATAAGTTAGAATATCTAAAATATTAGTAATAATGTCACAATTACGAATCTGTATTCGGTTTGTCAAGATATGCTTGTAGATGAAAGTTAGCCTATGAAAAGTGAAGAAGTAAAGTAAGAAAAGAAGATAGAATTTCAGTTTTAAGGAGTATGCTTTGAGAAGTAATAAGTATTTAGAAAAGTGAAGAAGTAAAGTAAGAAAAGAATATCTAATGATAAGTATTCGTAGCAAGCACTAAAATATAAGTTAGAATATCTAAAATATTAGTAATAATGTCACAATTACGAATCTGTATTCGGTTTGTCAAGATATGCTTGTAGATGAAAGTTAGCCTATGAAAAGTGAAGAAGTAAAGTAAGAAAAGAAGATAGAATTTCAGTTTTAAGTAGTATGCTTTGAGAAGTAATAAGTATTTAGAAAAGTGAAGAAGTAAAGTAAGAAAAGAATATCTAATGATAAGTATTCGTAGCAAGCACTAAAATATAAGTTAGAATATCTAAAATATTAGTAATAATGTCACAATTACGAATCTGTATTCGGTTTGTCAAGATATGCTTGTAGATGAAAGTTAGCCTATGAAAAGTGAAGAAGTAAAGTAAGAAAAGAAGATAGAATTTCAGTTTTAAGGAGTATGCTTTGAGAAGATTATAAGTATTTAGAAAAGTGAAGAAGTAAAGTAAGAAAAGAATATCTAATGATAAGTTTGCGTAGCAAGCACTAAAATATAAGTTAGAATATCCAAAATGTTAGTAATTATATCATAAACACGAATCTGTATTCGGTTTGTCAAGATATGCTTGTAGATGAAAGTTAGCATTTGAAAAGTGAAGAAGTAAAGTAAGAAAAGAAGATAGAATTTCAGTTTTAAGTAGTATGCTTTGAGAAGATTTAAGTATTTAGAAAAGTGAAGAAGTAAAGTAAGAAAAGAATATCTAATGATAAGTATTCGTAGCAAGCACTAAAATATAAGTTAGAATATCTAAAATATTAGTAATAATGTCACAATTACGAATCTGTATTCGGTTTGTCAAGATATGCTTGTAGATGAAAGTTAGCATTTGAAAAGTGAAGAAGTAAAGTAAGAAAAGAAGATAGAATTTCAGTTTTAAGTAGTATGCTTTGAGAAGTTATAAGTATTTAGAAAAGTGAAGAAGTAAAGTAAGAAAAGAATATCTAATGATAAGTTTGCGTAGCAAGCACTAAAATATAAGTTAGAATATCCAAAATGTTAGTAATTATATCATAAACACGAATCTGTATTCGGTTTGTCAAGATATGCTTGTAGATGAAAGTTAGCATTTGAAAAGTGAAGAAGTAAAGTAAGAAAAGAAGATAGAATTTCAGTTTTAAGTAGTATGCTTTGAGAAGATTTAAGTATTTAGAAAAGTGAAGAAGTAAAGTAAGAAAAGAATATCTAATGATAAGTATTCGTAGCAAGCACTAAAATATAAGTTAGAATATCTAAAATATTAGTAATAATGTCACAATTACGAATCTGTATTCGGTTTGTCAAGATATGCTTGTAGATGAAAGTTAGCATTGAAAAGTGAAGAAGTAAAGTAAGAAAAGAAGATAGAATTTCAGTTTTAAGTAGTATGCTTTGAGAAGTTATAAGTATTTAGAAAAGTGAAGAAGTAAAGTAAGAAAAGAATATCTAATGATAAGTTTGCGTAGCAAGCACTAAAATATAAGTTAGAATATCCAAAATGTTAGTAATTATATCATAAACACGAATCTGTATTCGGTTTGTCAAGATATGCTTGTAGATGAAAGTTAGCATTTGAAAAGTGAAGAAGTAAAGTAAGAAAAGAAGATAGAATTTCAGTTTTAAGTAGTATGCTTTGAGAAGTTATAAGTATTTAGAAAAGTGAAGAAGTAAAGTAAGAAAAGAATATCTAATGATAAGTTTGCGTAGCAAGCACTAAAATATAAGTTAGAATATCCAAAATGTTAGTAATTATATCATAAACACGAATCTGTATTCGGTTTGTCAAGATATGCTTGTAGATGAAAGTTAGCCTATGAAAAGTGAAGAAGTAAAGTAAGAAAAGAAGATAGAATTTCAGTTTTAAGTAGTATGCTTTGAGAAGTTATAAGTATTTAGAAAAGTGAAGAAGTAAAGTAAGAAAAGAATATCTAATGATAAGTTTGCGTAGCAAGCACTAAAATATAAGTTAGAATATCCAAAATGTTAGTAATAATATCATAATTACGAATCTGTATTCGGTTTGTCAAGATATGCTTGTAGATGAAAGTTAGCATTTGAAAAGTGAAGAAGTAAAGTAAGAAAAGAAGATAGAATTTCAGTTTTAAGTAGTATGCTTTGAGAAGATTTAAGTATTTAGAAAAGTGAAGAAGTAAAGTAAGAAAAGAATATCTAATGATAAGTATTCGTAGCAAGCACTAAAATATAAGTTAGAATATCTAAAATATTAGTAATAATGTCACAATTACGAATCTGTATTCGGTTTGTCAAGATATGCTTGTAGATGAAAGTTAGCATTTGAAAAGTGAAGAAGTAAAGTAAGAAAAGAAGATAGAATTTCAGTTTTAAGTAGTATGCTTTGAGAAGTTATAAGTATTTAGAAAAGTGAAGAAGTAAAGTAAGAAAAGAATATCTAATGATAAGTTTGCGTAGCAAGCACTAAAATATAAGTTAGAATATCCAAAATGTTAGTAATTATATCATAAACACGAATCTGTATTCGGTTTGTCAAGATATGCTTGTAGATGAAAGTTAGCATTTGAAAAGTGAAGAAGTAAAGTAAGAAAAGAAGATAGAATTTCAGTTTTAAGTAGTATGCTTTGAGAAGATTTAAGTATTTAGAAAAGTGAAGAAGTAAAGTAAGAAAAGAATATCTAATGATAAGTATTCGTAGCAAGCACTAAAATATAAGTTAGAATATCTAAAATATTAGTAATAATGTAGATGAAAGTTAGAATATCCAAAATGTTAGTAATTATATCATAAACACGAATCTGTATTCGGTTTGTCAAGATATGCTTGTAGATGAAAGTTAGCATTTGAAAAGTGAAGAAGTAAAGTAAGAAAAGAAGATAGAATTTCAGTTTTAAGTAGTATGCTTTGAGAAGTTTAAGTATTTAGAAAAGTGAAGAAGTAAAGTAAGAAAAGAATATCTAATGATAAGTATTCGTAGCAAGCACTAAAATATAAGTTAGAATATCTAAAATATTAGTAATAATGTCACAATTACGAATCTGTATTCGGTTTGTCAAGATATGCTTGTAGATGAAAGTTAGCCTATGAAAAGTGAAGAAGTAAAGTAAGAAAAGAAGATAGAATTTCAGTTTTAAGGAGTATGCTTTGAGAAGTAATAAGTATTTAGAAAAGTGAAGAAGTAAAGTAAGAAAAGAATATCTAATGATAAGTATTCGTAGCAAGCACTAAAATATAAGTTAGAATATCTAAAATATTAGTAATAATGTCACAATTACGAATCTGTATTCGGTTTGTCAAGATATGCTTGTAGATGAAAGTTAGCATTTGAAAAGTGAAGAAGTAAAGTAAGAAAAGAAGATAGAATTTCAGTTTTAAGGAGTATGCTTTGAGAAGTAATAAGTATTTAGAAAAGTGAAGAAGTAAAGTAAGAAAAGAATATCTAATGATAAGTATTCGTAGCAAGCACTAAAATATAAGTTAGAATATCTAAAATATTAGTAATAATGTCACAATTACGAATCTGTATTCGGTTTGTCAAGATATGCTTGTAGATGAAAGTTAGCCTATGAAAAGTGAAGAAGTAAAGTAAGAAAAGAAGATAGAATTTCAGTTTTAAGGAGTATGCTTTGAGAAGTAATAAGTATTTAGAAAAGTGAAGAAGTAAAGTAAGAAAAGAATATCTAATGATAAGTATTCGTAGCAAGCACTAAAATATAAGTTAGAATATCTAAAATATTAGTAATAATGTCACAATTACGAATCTGTATTCGGTTTGTCAAGATATGCTTGTAGATGAAAGTTAGCCTATGAAAAGTGAAGAAGTAAAGTAAGAAAAGAAGATAGAATTTCAGTTTTAAGTAGTATGCTTTGAGAAGATTTAAGTATTTAGAAAAGTGAAGAAGTAAAGTAAGAAAAGAATATCTAATGATAAGTATTCGTAGCAAGCACTAAAATATAAGTTAGAATATCTAAAATATTAGTAATAATGTCACAATTACGAATCTGTATTCGGTTTGTCAAGATATGCTTGTAGATGAAAGTTAGCCTATGAAAAGTGAAGAAGTAAAGTAAGAAAAGAAGATAGAATTTCAGTTTTAAGGAGTATGCTTTGAGAAGTAATAAGTATTTAGAAAAGTGAAGAAGTAAAGTAAGAAAAGAATATCTAATGATAAGTATTCGTAGCAAGCACTAAAATATAAGTTAGAATATCTAAAATATTAGTAATAATGTCACAATTACGAATCTGTATTCGGTTTGTCAAGATATGCTTGTAGATGAAAGTTAGCCTATGAAAAGTGAAGAAGTAAAGTAAGAAAAGAAGATAGAATTTCAGTTTTAAGGAGTATGCTTTGAGAAGTAATAAGTATTTAGAAAAGTGAAGAAGTAAAGTAAGAAAAGAATATCTAATGATAAGTATTCGTAGCAAGCACTAAAATATAAGTTAGAATATCTAAAATATTAGTAATAATGTCACAATTACGAATCTGTATTCGGTTTGTCAAGATATGCTTGTAGATGAAAGTTAGCCTATGAAAAGTGAAGAAGTAAAGTAAGAAAAGAAGATAGAATTTCAGTTTTAAGTAGTATGCTTTGAGAAGATTTAAGTATTTAGAAAAGTGAAGAAGTAAAGTAAGAAAAGAATATCTAATGATAAGTATTCGTAGCAAGCACTAAAATATAAGTTAGAATATCTAAAATATTAGTAATAATGTCACAATTACGAATCTGTATTCGGTTTGTCAAGATATGCTTGTAGATGAAAGTTAGCCTATGAAAAGTGAAGAAGTAAAGTAAGAAAAGAAGATAGAATTTCAGTTTTAAGGAGTATGCTTTGAGAAGTAATAAGTATTTAGAAAAGTGAAGAAGTAAAGTAAGAAAAGAATATCTAATGATAAGTATTCGTAGCAAGCACTAAAATATAAGTTAGAATATCTAAAATATTAGTAATAATGTCACAATTACGAATCTGTATTCGGTTTGTCAAGATATGCTTGTAGATGAAAGTTAGCATTTGAAAAGTGAAGAAGTAAAGTAAGAAAAGAAGATAGAATTTCAGTTTTAAGTAGTATGCTTTGAGAAGTTATAAGTATTTAGAAAAGTGAAGAAGTAAAGTAAGAAAAGAATATCTAATGATAAGTTTGCGTAGCAAGCACTAAAATATAAGTTAGAATATCCAAAATGTTAGTAATTATATCATAAACACGAATCTGTATTCGGTTTGTCAAGATATGCTTGTAGATGAAAGTTAGCCTATGAAAAGTGAAGAAGTAAAGTAAGAAAAGAAGATAGAATTTCAGTTTTAAGGAGTATGCTTTGAGAAGTAATAAGTATTTAGAAAAGTGAAGAAGTAAAGTAAGAAAAGAATATCTAATGATAAGTATTCGTAGCAAGCACTAAAATATAAGTTAGAATATCTAAAATATTAGTAATAATGTCACAATTACGAATCTGTATTCGGTTTGTCAAGATATGCTTGTAGATGAAAGTTAGCATTTGAAAAGTGAAGAAGTAAAGTAAGAAAAGAAGATAGAATTTCAGTTTTAAGGAGTATGCTTTGAGAAGTAATAAGTATTTAGAAAAGTGAAGAAGTAAAGTAAGAAAAGAATATCTAATGATAAGTATTCGTAGCAAGCACTAAAATATAAGTTAGAATATCTAAAATATTAGTAATAATGTCACAATTACGAATCTGTATTCGGTTTGTCAAGATATGCTTGTAGATGAAAGTTAGCCTATGAAAAGTGAAGAAGTAAAGTAAGAAAAGAAGATAGAATTTCAGTTTTAAGTAGTATGCTTTGAGAAGTTATAAGTATTTAGAAAAGTGAAGAAGTAAAGTAAGAAAAGAATATCTAATGATAAGTTTGCGTAGCAAGCACTAAAATATAAGTTAGAATATCCAAAATGTTAGTAATTATATCATAAACACGAATCTGTATTCGGTTTGTCAAGATATGCTTGTAGATGAAAGTTAGCCTATGAAAAGTGAAGAAGTAAAGTAAGAAAAGAAGATAGAATTTCAGTTTTAAGGAGTATGCTTTGAGAAGTAATAAGTATTTAGAAAAGTGAAGAAGTAAAGTAAGAAAAGAATATCTAATGATAAGTTTGCGTAGCAAGCACTAAAATATAAGTTAGAATATCCAAAATGTTAGTAATTATATCATAAACACGAATCTGTATTCGGTTTGTCAAGATATGCTTGTAGATGAAAGTTAGCATTTGAAAAGTGAAGAAGTAAAGTAAGAAAAGAAGATAGAATTTCAGTTTTAAGTAGTATGCTTTGAGAAGTTATAAGTATTTAGAAAAGTGAAGAAGTAAAGTAAGAAAAGAATATCTAATGATAAGTTTGCGTAGCAAGCACTAAAATATAAGTTAGAATATCCAAAATGTTAGTAATTATATCATAAACACGAATCTGTATTCGGTTTGTCAAGATATGCTTGTAGATGAAAGTTAGCCTATGAAAAGTGAAGAAGTAAAGTAAGAAAAGAAGATAGAATTTCAGTTTTAAGGAGTATGCTTTGAGAAGTAATAAGTATTTAGAAAAGTGAAGAAGTAAAGTAAGAAAAGAATATCTAATGATAAGTATTCGTAGCAAGCACTAAAATATAAGTTAGAATATCTAAAATATTAGTAATAATGTCACAATTACGAATCTGTATTCGGTTTGTCAAGATATGCTTGTAGATGAAAGTTAGCATTTGAAAAGTGAAGAAGTAAAGTAAGAAAAGAAGATAGAATTTCAGTTTTAAGGAGTATGCTTTGAGAAGTAATAAGTATTTAGAAAAGTGAAGAAGTAAAGTAAGAAAAGAATATCTAATGATAAGTATTCGTAGCAAGCACTAAAATATAAGTTAGAATATCTAAAATATTAGTAATAATGTCACAATTACGAATCTGTATTCGGTTTGTCAAGATATGCTTGTAGATGAAAGTTAGCCTATGAAAAGTGAAGAAGTAAAGTAAGAAAAGAAGATAGAATTTCAGTTTTAAGGAGTATGCTTTGAGAAGTAATAAGTATTTAGAAAAGTGAAGAAGTAAAGTAAGAAAAGAATATCTAATGATAAGTATTCGTAGCAAGCACTAAAATATAAGTTAGAATATCTAAAATATTAGTAATAATGTCACAATTACGAATCTGTATTCGGTTTGTCAAGATATGCTTGTAGATGAAAGTTAGCCTATGAAAAGTGAAGAAGTAAAGTAAGAAAAGAAGATAGAATTTCAGTTTTAAGTAGTATGCTTTGAGAAGTTATAAGTATTTAGAAAAGTGAAGAAGTAAAGTAAGAAAAGAATATCTAATGATAAGTTTGCGTAGCAAGCACTAAAATATAAGTTAGAATATCCAAAATGTTAGTAATTATATCATAAACACGAATCTGTATTCGGTTTGTCAAGATATGCTTGTAGATGAAAGTTAGCATTTGAAAAGTGAAGAAGTAAAGTAAGAAAAGAAGATAGAATTTCAGTTTTAAGTAGTATGCTTTGAGAAGATTTAAGTATTTAGAAAAGTGAAGAAGTAAAGTAAGAAAAGAATATCTAATGATAAGTATTCGTAGCAAGCACTAAAATATAAGTTAGAATATCTAAAATATTAGTAATAATGTCACAATCACGAATCTGTATTCGGTTTGTCAAGATATGCTTGTAGATGAAAGTTAGCCTATGAAAAGTGAAGAAGTAAAGTAAGAAAAGAAGATAGAATTTCAGTTTTAAGGAGTATGCTTTGAGAAGTAATAAGTATTTAGAAAAGTGAAGAAGTAAAGTAAGAAAAGAATATCTAATGATAAGTATTCGTAGCAAGCACTAAAATATAAGTTAGAATATCTAAAATATTAGTAATAATGTCACAATTACGAATCTGTATTCGGTTTGTCAAGATATGCTTGTAGATGAAAGTTAGCATTTGAAAAGTGAAGAAGTAAAGTAAGAAAAGAAGATAGAATTTCAGTTTTAAGTAGTATGCTTTGAGAAGTAATAAGTATTTAGAAAAGTGAAGAAGTAAAGTAAGAAAAGAATATCTAATGATAAGTTTGCGTAGCAAGCACTAAAATATAAGTTAGAATATCCAAAATGTTAGTAATTATATCATAAACACGAATCTGTATTCGGTTTGTCAAGATATGCTTGTAGATGAAAGTTAGCCTATGAAAAGTGAAGAAGTAAAGTAAGAAAAGAAGATAGAATTTCAGTTTTAAGGAGTATGCTTTGAGAAGTAATAAGTATTTAGAAAAGTGAAGAAGTAAAGTAAGAAAAGAATATCTAATGATAAGTATTCGTAGCAAGCACTAAAATATAAGTTAGAATATCTAAAATATTAGTAATAATGTCACAATTACGAATCTGTATTCGGTTTGTCAAGATATGCTTGTAGATGAAAGTTAGCCTATGAAAAGTGAAGAAGTAAAGTAAGAAAAGAAGATAGAATTTCAGTTTTAAGGAGTATGCTTTGAGAAGTAATAAGTATTTAGAAAAGTGAAGAAGTAAAGTAAGAAAAGAATATCTAATGATAAGTATTCGTAGCAAGCACTAAAATATAAGTTAGAATATCTAAAATATTAGTAATAATGTCACAATTACGAATCTGTATTCGGTTTGTCAAGATATGCTTGTAGATGAAAGTTAGCCTATGAAAAGTGAAGAAGTAAAGTAAGAAAAGAAGATAGAATTTCAGTTTTAAGGAGTATGCTTTGAGAAGTAATAAGTATTTAGAAAAGTGAAGAAGTAAAGTAAGAAAAGAATATCTAATGATAAGTATTCGTAGCAAGCACTAAAATATAAGTTAGAATATCTAAAATATTAGTAATAATGTCACAATTACGAATCTGTATTCGGTTTGTCAAGATATGCTTGTAGATGAAAGTTAGCATTTGAAAAGTGAAGAAGTAAAGTAAGAAAAGAAGATAGAATTTCAGTTTTAAGTAGTATGCTTTGAGAAGTTATAAGTATTTAGAAAAGTGAAGAAGTAAAGTAAGAAAAGAATATCTAATGATAAGTTTGCGTAGCAAGCACTAAAATATAAGTTAGAATATCCAAAATGTTAGTAATTATATCATAAACACGAATCTGTATTCGGTTTGTCAAGATATGCTTGTAGATGAAAGTTAGCCTATGAAAAGTGAAGAAGTAAAGTAAGAAAAGAAGATAGAATTTCAGTTTTAAGGAGTATGCTTTGAGAAGTAATAAGTATTTAGAAAAGTGAAGAAGTAAAGTAAGAAAAGAATATCTAATGATAAGTATTCGTAGCAAGCACTAAAATATAAGTTAGAATATCTAAAATATTAGTAATAATGTCACAATTACGAATCTGTATTCGGTTTGTCAAGATATGCTTGTAGATGAAAGTTAGCCTATGAAAAGTGAAGAAGTAAAGTAAGAAAAGAAGATAGAATTTCAGTTTTAAGGAGTATGCTTTGAGAAGTAATAAGTATTTAGAAAAGTGAAGAAGTAAAGTAAGAAAAGAATATCTAATGATAAGTATTCGTAGCAAGCACTAAAATATAAGTTAGAATATCTAAAATATTAGTAATAATGTCACAATTACGAATCTGTATTCGGTTTGTCAAGATATGCTTGTAGATGAAAGTTAGCCTATGAAAAGTGAAGAAGTAAAGTAAGAAAAGAAGATAGAATTTCAGTTTTAAGGAGTATGCTTTGAGAAGTAATAAGTATTTAGAAAAGTGAAGAAGTAAAGTAAGAAAAGAATATCTAATGATAAGTATTCGTAGCAAGCACTAAAATATAAGTTAGAATATCTAAAATATTAGTAATAATGTCACAATTACGAATCTGTATTCGGTTTGTCAAGATATGCTTGTAGATGAAAGTTAGCATTTGAAAAGTGAAGAAGTAAAGTAAGAAAAGAAGATAGAATTTCAGTTTTAAGTAGTATGCTTTGAGAAGTTATAAGTATTTAGAAAAGTGAAGAAGTAAAGTAAGAAAAGAATATCTAATGATAAGTTTGCGTAGCAAGCACTAAAATATAAGTTAGAATATCCAAAATGTTAGTAATTATATCATAAACACGAATCTGTATTCGGTTTGTCAAGATATGCTTGTAGATGAAAGTTAGCCTATGAAAAGTGAAGAAGTAAAGTAAGAAAAGAAGATAGAATTTCAGTTTTAAGGAGTATGCTTTGAGAAGTAATAAGTATTTAGAAAAGTGAAGAAGTAAAGTAAGAAAAGAATATCTAATGATAAGTATTCGTAGCAAGCACTAAAATATAAGTTAGAATATCTAAAATATTAGTAATAATGTCACAATTACGAATCTGTATTCGGTTTGTCAAGATATGCTTGTAGATGAAAGTTAGCATTTGAAAAGTGAAGAAGTAAAGTAAGAAAAGAAGATAGAATTTCAGTTTTAAGGAGTATGCTTTGAGAAGTAATAAGTATTTAGAAAAGTGAAGAAGTAAAGTAAGAAAAGAATATCTAATGATAAGTATTCGTAGCAAGCACTAAAATATAAGTTAGAATATCTAAAATATTAGTAATAATGTCACAATTACGAATCTGTATTCG
>CAMPDV010006314.1:0-30736 GCA_946699065.1 Loxodes magnus | reverse complement strand
ATAGTTTACCTAGTTAGAGATAGAAAATCTTATAAAAAATATTTTGGTAAACTATATAGCGTTTTTAGCTAAAGGTATATTCCTAGATATTACAATAGAATCTATTTTAGCTAGCGAAAATTTTTCTGAATTTAAATTTATTCCTTAACTTTATTGGATAAAAAAGACGCAAATTAAGATGATAATTTTAGAGGGAGATTTCTAGTAATACTTAAATTACCCTTTAGACTTTATTAGAGATATGAATAAGAAAACAGAAATCTGCGACTATGAGTGATTTCTTATCGAAAAGATATATCTAAAATATTGGCTCCTCCAGAATAAGAGTAAGACCTTTTACTCAGGAATAGTGATTTTAAAAATTTATTACAGCAAACGAAAAATCAAGTTTTTCTCATTTAATTTAAATGTTCAAGATCTTACAGGAAAAATAAAATTAAAAAGATTGTCTGGAAGAATCTATAAAAAGGATATTTTTGGACTAATAAAGTACTAAGTAAGAATAGCTTAATTAGTTATTAAAAGATTACTTGAAACAAAAAATAAATTGAGAAAATGGAAAAAGTAAGAAAGGAAGCGAAATGAAAAAGAAAAAACTAAATTTCTAAAAAATTAAATCTTTTAAATATCTTAAAGGTTTTCTTAAAAGAATAGTTAAAGATCAAGCTTGGAAAAATAAGAATACTTTTAGGATAAAAAAAATAGATAATTCTAGCATAGAAAAAGAAAATATTTAATTACGCAATTAAGATTCCGCTGTGAACTTTTACATTCCAGTAGAGCCTGTAGATGAAAATTAATTAAATTAACTAAATAAAATTAGTGAAAAGCCTTAGTTTAAATACAAAAGATAGCTAAAATTATAAGAGTTAAATGAAACAAAACCTAAAAATAACTATAAAAAGCTAATAAAAGGTTTAGCTATATAAATAACATTGGACTATAAGTGAAGAGAACAAATAAACAAAGAATTTTTAGAAATAAACTAAAAAGAAAACTATAAAAGAACATGAGAGAAGATAGATAAATAATAATATCTAGAAAGCTAACAAAACTAACTATACATATGAATAGAGCATATATTCAAATAGTTCTAACTAAATTCATTCTAAGTGACAATTTTTGCTTTCTTCTTCTAAAAAGAAAGCCTTTTTTCTTCTAAAAAGAAAGCCTTTTTTCTTTATACTTATAGCAAAACGTAATGAGTTTCGAGATGCTAACTTATATAATTAATTAAGCAACCATTATAAATATCCGAAAATTTCTTAGATTTACTAAGATCCAACAATAAAAGATAGATTTACTTTCTTTTTTAATTAATATTTAGAGCATTTTATATAAAATCCGGAGAAAGGAATTATCAAAAATAGTGATATTAATAAAAAATAATAATAACTTATTCAGCTTAGCAAATATTTTAATAAAATTAGTACAACTAAATAGAGAGAAACATATCTAAATTTATCAAATAGTAAAAGTGAACTTTTAAAGAGTCAACAAAGGTAAAATGGTTCATAGTAGAATTTAATTTGAGCCAAGAAAAAGAAAAATTAGTTTCTTAAAATTTTAATCCTAGTTAAATTTAGAAAATACTATAGGCTATTAATAGATAAGATTGAATAACTTTGGATGATAGTTAGACTGAATAGGACCCAGTACATTGATCAGCTTTGAAAAATATACTAAAATTTCCAATAATGAAGAATAGATAACTTTTTAAATTAAGTGCTATTGAGATTAATGATAATAATCTAAGGAGGCTTAAGTCTTTAAAAATTTTAAAGGAATACCAAATTTTAAATGAGGGAAATAACCAAGAACTTAAAGATAATAGTATTAAATTAAATTCTAAAATTAATCCATCATAATCAATAAATAATAACCAAAATAGAATTCTAGTAATTGAGTGGAAATTCGTTTAAGATTTAGAAATAAAAATAAAGTCTTTGCTATAAAGTTACTAGATAGAAGACTTTAACTTATGAGCATTTTATTGATGCTATTTTAAAATACTTAAAAGACTAAAAATATTAAGCAAAGCTAAATTTTTAAGCTTTTTAACTTAGTAAAAATTGAGTCAAACTAATAAAAATCTTAGTTGTAAAGCTAGGAAAGATATAAGGAAGAAAATTTAAAATTAATAAATAAATAATTTGATTCTTAAGTATAGAAATTAGAAGAAACACTAAATAAGTAAGTTTTATAGTAGAATTATGTTAAATTTAATACTATAATTTAGCAAAAGAAAGAGTAGAAAAGTCAAAGACTAAAGATAGGGAGATTACATCTATCCAAAAATTAAACAGGTTTATAGAAGAGTGCTTGTAGAAAAAGAAATGTTAACAACATTCTTAAAATCAGGAGATATAGTAGCAAAATATAACTAAAATTTAGGAATCTAAAGATATAAAATCGATTTAGTAAACTTTTCCTTTTATTTAATTTTATACTA
Source organism: Loxodes magnus (assembly GCA_946699065.1). NCBI lineage: Eukaryota > Ciliophora > Karyorelictea > Loxodida > Loxodidae > Loxodes > Loxodes magnus. Next base: position 28,284 of record CAMPDV010006314.1, on the reverse strand, counting down.
AATAAGCAAATTAATAATAAAATTGTAATAAATTATAATTATTAATTTATCTATTATTTATAAAAATTACAACTAAGAAATCATAAGAGTCTATATTTAAGTTTTATCTATAAGAACAAAAGTAAAAATAGAAAAATCATTTTATTTATTTATTAGATTCAAGGAAAATTATGAAATAAAATTTACTAAAAATGGTTATTTATTTAAACTAAGAATTAGTGAAAGAGTTTTAAATACAATTATTATATTTAGACGTTTTAAATCCTATCTAAAAATAAGAGTTATAAGCTAAATATAAAACTCATTGCTCATTAATTATTTATCTTAAATCTAATAAATCCTTCTTTTGTTAATAATTAAAAAAAGTTAAAATTGAAAGCAACTTAATCGAGAATTTTAACTCAATTTTCTTAGCATTTTCTTGGATTTAGAATTTAAAAAAGTGATTAAAAATTGTTAATAAGAGGTGATTCTCATAGAAGATACGAATACTAAAAATGCATTTTTATTGATAAGATGATTAAACATTTAAGTAATTCTTAAATTGTAAAAATAATTTTAACTTAAATGATTAAAATTAAGAGATGAATATTCCTTTAATTTTAAATATAATTAAAAAAATACCTTTATTATTATTTTTTTTGTTCTTAAGCCATAATTAAAGTTCAATTAAATGCTTTCTAGAAGTACCTTGTTATTAAACTTTATTAAGATTTGTTTATTTATATTAAAAAAGCTTTATAATTATTTCTAAGCCAATTTTAAAGAATTTTATATAGGCATAAATTATAGAAATAATATAATATAGATATAGCTTTTATTATATAGCATTTCTTTTAATTTAATTAAATTAAATTCTATTTGCGGATACCAAAAGAAAAGTGAATAATTTAGAATTTAGATCTTTCGAACTACAAACCAAGAACTCAGTATTTGATTATTTAATTAAACTATTAAATATTTTCTTATATTTCTCTTAAATATCTCCAGGTATTTTATAATTAATAATTAAGAAGGATTAAAAATTAAGTTTAAATCAAAAGGTTTAAATACTTATTACAAATGTAGTAATTTAATCTTTTTATTCCTTAAGTTAAATTAAGTAAACCATCTATTGGCTTATCTATTCAATTTAATCTGATAACTTATTGCTGTATACAAATATTTTATCTAGGGATTTATATACATTTTAGGTTCCGATATTATTCTTTTTTTATTATCTAATTTTGAATTAATTTAATTTAAATATAAATTCACTTGATTTTACCTAAAGCATATTATATAAAATGCAAAGCGAAATAGAAAAGTTAAAAATAAAGCAAATAAGTTTTAAAAAAGGTGAATTTATATTTTTTAGCTTAAGTTTCTATATACCGCTAAAATGTTTGCTTTAGTAACTTATTAATTTTATTATTTATGTACAAGGTTATATCATCTAATTTATTATGAAATTCTCTTTTTTGTTTATAATGAATGTTTTTATTTTTAGTTTCTCAAATGATATTTATTAGCTTAAGTGAAAATTAAAAGCTCATAAGATCATAGCATGATAATAGTATTAAGAAGAGTTATTAATGATTTATTTATTTTTTAAATAGTCTAAAGTTAAAGAAATTTATGTCCATTCTTTTCTTAATTTTTATACTATTAGTTATGTTTTTATCATACATATAGATACTCTATCTTAAGGAATAGCTTTATCATTTTAAATTGCTATCTATTTAATTGATATTCTCTCAACCATTATCTAAATGTAGAAGTATTTAAACTAAAATATTTTAAATAAATATAACCTTTGATATCACAATTATTATATTATATTAAATCTTCAAATTATATTGGAAAGTTTAAAATCTAGTTTGATCAATTCTGCAAAAACTTTTTAGACTTGAGTTTCATAAAAGAGTCCTCAATTTGACTATTTTATTACTAATCATCATATGTACTATTGCTTTCATATTTATAATCTTCTGTATTATTTTTCTCTTCATAAGATTCATTCTGATTATTTTATGCTTATTCATCCTTGCACTATCACTAAAATTATAAACTTCATTACCTTTTTGATCCACTTACTAATCATCATTTGAGAAAATTTGTTCTTACTGAGTATTGTCCATGTCTTGTTTTTAAATTAATTCATTTTGAGCAACATTCTCTTCTTAAGAACTGTTGGTGTTTATTTAAATTTATTGAATATCTTCTGAGTTATTAGCCTCTTCTTATATTTCGTTGGAACTATTTTTCTCTTATTAAGCTTTATTTGTATAATTACTATATTATTAAATATCCTATTTTTAATTATTTGCCTAAGATTCTTCTTAAACAACTATATTTTCTTCCTTTTATTTCTTACTTATTAGTTGCATTATGATTTACATTTACTTCACTTCAAACATCAAATAGCTTTGGAGCTTGATTTCAGCCTTAGAATTAACAATCCATTGTTTGTAAATTTTAATATTCTATATTTACGCTATTTATACCTTGATATTTGAATGATTGAAAAGATGGTGGGGAGCTGAGAATGGCCTTCGTGACAACACTTTCTGGTTTTATGGCTAGGAACAAGTTCCTTTCCTGTCGCTGAGAAAGTCCCTTGTCAGAGTCATTTTCTGAAGGGAACACCTTCCTCTTGATTATCCACTCCTGGTAGGGGCTTGAAGCCTGGTTGCCCATAGCGATGGAGCTCCCTAGCAGCTGTGTCTGGAGCACAACAGGATATCCCCGTTATTCCATAAAAAGAGAGCGTTGGGTCGTGCAATCGGAAAGGAGTTTCCGGTCCAAAAACTTTTTTAGTTGAAATTAATTAAGAACATTTTAATAACTAGTTTCTAGCATAAATCAAGGAAACTATTATTTAGTAAGTTAGAATTTATTTTAAATTAATAGCTATTTAATTCCTTTTGTATTTCTACAATTCCAATTTTAAAGCATTTAAATTTAAAGATTTTATTTGCTTCTGTATTTTTATAATATTAATTTGCTTATAGATATATAAAATAAAAGTTAAGCAATAGAGATGTTTATAATTTTAGCCTATTAGAAAAAACTTATAAGGGCAAATGAATTCATCTACTGTGAGTTTATTGCATTTATAGAATACTTCTATTAAGATGTTTACCCTTAAATAAATTATTTGGCCTCAAAAATTCCACTGAAAAAGTAGCCTATTTATATCTGGATATAACTGCAATTTTTATACAATTTAGTTTAAAGTTGAAATTTAGCTATTTAAGAGATATAAGTACACTAAAAATATTTTAAACATTTATACAATTTTTCGTTGAAAGCCTAATATTTTTTCCGCAAAAAATCACGCAAATTATACAAGGTTCAGATAGTTTCCATCACTTACTAGATATATACTAGATTTTTATTCTAGTTATAATAATTTTCAATCTAGAATTAATTTAGATATTTTAGTATTAAAGCAATAAACATTAAATTAGAAAAAGAGCATTAAAGAATAATAACTTTATACTAATAAAAGATAGGATAGCTTATTTTACAGTATCCCCTTCAAAGTATTTTGCTTTTTTTATTTAGAGTTAAATTTAGAAGGAGGTATTATGGTAATTACGCTTCTTGCTTCTGACTTTATTTATTTTGAAAAAAGTAATTATTTTAAACTGCTATTAATACATGCTTATATGAGAACATCAACATCTGAGGCTAATTAATAAAATAATCCTTATCTAACTTCCTTTTGAAGTTCTATTTTCGTCAAACTTAAAAAACTTATCCAAGCTATTTCAAATTTAGTTTTTTAGTTCTAAGATTAAGATTTTTTTGATTTTGTTTAATAGATTGAATAAATAGACTCGCACTCATAGTGTTTAATATCTGAATATTATTTAAATTTTATTTGCAAGGAATAGCTATATTTAAAAATATGGATACCAAGACTTATAAAATCCTTCTGATTCTTAATCTAATTTTACTAAGTTAATGTAGTGATTTAATTGAGATATGCTTTATTACTACGTAAATAACTTCTATAAACCTACTTAGTTATATAGAAAGCTAATTTGGAGAATATACGTGGAGTCATGATTTTCATATAAGCAACTAATCTCTGACTGACTTAGATTCAGTTGAAAATTTCAAGATAAAAAATTAGAGAGTTAAATGTAAATATAGTGGTTGATATTACCTTCAATAAAGCAATTTCTTTCTTCGTAAAATAAACCTTAAGGCAATAAGATTTGCTAATTTTAGTCCTCTACAGATAGAGAGCTTCAAATGAGAATAAACAATTTCCTAATTCTTTTTATATAGTACCATCATACTAATCAGATAGTGAAGCTTTAAAATCCTTCCTAAAGCATTGAGATTTCTGGAATGTGGCAACTATTTGCTAGTAAGATAGATAATTTTATTTACCAACAGAAGAAATGATTAAAGTGACTTAGATTAAAGCATCCATTAATATACCATACTCATATAACTTCAAATAAGATAAATGTGATGACTAAAGTAAATAAAAAGTAGATTTTGAAGTCTTCAGATTATTAAAAATTTTAGGAGTTCCAATTAGTATATTAAACTGCTAGAATTGCTGAACTTAGTTTATCCTCGAGCAAGCTGTGAAACTCAACTTCTATGATGATTACGCTTGAATGCTAGGTTTGGAATCCTCTTCATTTCTCTATCAATTTAATCTATCAGACCCATAAAACAATCTTAAGCTGATGGAAAATGGAATTTTAGCTTTAACACCAAAGGGATGAATTCCATAGAGTTTTGAGCATTTTTACTGAATGTATTTATTGGAATTAATTAATCTTATTGATTAAAAGCTAGAAAACAAAATGAACATCATAAAGGAATTTAGGAAAATTACAGGAAATATGTTCAATAACAATCATTTAAGCCCTTAATTTTAAATGGTCAATGCCTAAAATTCTAATTTTTATCTTAGTAGCTAATTTTAACTAATGTAGCTACTAAGAAGTCGAGAAAATAATATGGCCTTCTCAAAAATTAAATCCTCCTTCAAATTAAATTCAAATTTAAATTAGTTATGCAACTGGTTTAGTGAGGGACCTATCTGAGGAGCTGCTGTAAGTTCTATAATTAAATACTAAAATAGTTTCCTTGCGCTATAAAATATGTAAATAATAGGACAAACGTATTAGCAGGATATAACTACTCAGGCAATTCACTAAGCTATGGAAGTCTTTTGGTTAATACTACTTAAATAGCAACTGAATTCTTAATGAATAAGTAAAAAGTAGGAATTGTTCATATCCCTCCAATAGTTTTCCTGCAGATCTACTATTCTTTCTTAATTGTTAACTAAATGCTTGGCTTCAATCTTCCTTTCATCTCTTCAACTCCAATATTAGAGTTAGAATCTACCCAAACAGTTCCACTTTACTTAGCAAATGTTGAAATCCTAAAATTAAAACTTAAATTTTTATTTAGTTGATAAAAAGAAAAAACGGAAAGAAATAGGACTTTACTATGATGCTAACGAGTCTACAAACAAGTTATAATATGAAATGTTAAAGAATGGTGTGAAAAGAATGGAATAAAGCTACTAAATAATGATACTGTTTTTCCATTAATAAATATTACTGTTGAAAATAGTAAACCTTTAGGAAAGAAAGTAGCAAGAGATTTTATGGAAAATGAAATTAAAGTAGTTGTTATCATAGGAGAAGCTACCTCACTTCCAATAGTTGGATAAGAACTTATATATCTCAATTTCTAACCTGGAGACGTAAATTTCGTGCATACTATACCTACAAGCTTCCTCTTTGTTAAAACTCCTAATGTTGAGAATGTAGATGATGTCAAGTTTACTTTGCATGGTTCATAGTTTATTATCTTGCCAGCAAGAATTGGTGAGACTGGATAAAATATGCTTGAATTCTAAAAAGAATGTGACCCCGAAACAGTTTCAGAATGCTATGTTTGAGAAGAGCCTCTTATAATAGCTTATGGTGTCAAAGAAGTTATTAAGTAAGGAGAAGATTACAGAAACCCTTTTACTTTGATGAAATCGATTAGAAGATTGAAAATTACAAGCTGTTCTGGTACAGTTAAATATTGGAAAGCAATAAATTATAGAGATTTAAATAACTTCATTATTTCATCTATTTATAGCAGAAATTAATCCAAACCATAAATGAATCCAAGAGAAGAATTTTGCTTAATATGCTCGATCATTTGGAATATTATAGACGAGGGACTATTATGAAATGATAATACATTTTAAAACCTGCTGACTAATTTGAATAATATAAGAATTGTCCCTTTACTGAAAGACATGTATTTGCTTATCATAAAGGCGAAAGATAACTCATAGCCCTCATGATTTCTTTTATATCTTTCATGCTTATTTTTGCAGTTCTATGTATATGAATTTGAAGAAAAAGGAAATACGAGTAAATAACGAGTAAAAGAGAAGCTTCGATGCAAGACGAGCTTTTCTTGCTTTTATAGTATTCCAATTGATGCAATTAACAGCATTAGGTCCTGATGTAAAGCATATACTGGGTTAATCAGCATAACTTACAAAAGATTATTTTATTCTAGATTTGGTAGGAATTGCTAATTCTAGTACTTTCTAAACTATATTCATAATTATTTTTTGCACCTGCATTGTGTGATTAATTATGCTAGTTTCATTTTTAGCAAAACTAGACGTAGTAACTTCGGTATCATTCTTTCAGGTTCTGGGGAATTTTTCTTTTTTAGCTCTCCCTCTGATGGGAAAAATTCTCCTTGTTCCATTTTCAGTTATTCTAATGGATCCCTTTAAATGTCTTAAAGGTTAAGATTTAAATATAGATAACTTTATTGATAAACACGAAAGCTTTTTGGAAATAGATTATGAGTTAGAATGCTGAGTGGGCAAGCACTATTTATGAGTTTTCCTATCACTAATAAGCTAAGTAATATTCATTCCTTGGGTTGTATTATCAATGCCTCATTGATAAGATACATTTGACTAAACTCTAAACTTGAAGCAGAATCCAATTTATATAGTTATTAATTCTTATATTCTAGTGCTTTTAAGTTACTTAAGTAGCTGCTAAAAATACTGGAATTCGAGCTTATATGGCTATTTTTATATAGTCATTATGGTGCTTTTTTCATCCTTCCATTTTAAGTATAAACCATTGAACTTTGCCTTTTTAAATTGGTATCTGGAATAGGGCTTTGCTTAATACCATGAACAATGATATTAATTTAGCTTCTAAATGAAGTGAAAGATGCTTAAGCTAATATATCTTTTAGGACTTTACTAATAATAGGATACTTTATGATACTATTAGTAGGAATAGTAATAGGAAAGAAGAAATACTAAGTTATGCTTAAATGAGATACTCCTGATAAAGCTATGCTGCTTAGATTTGCCTATAAATGTGGAGCTTAGATTAGCATGCTCTAAGACCATCTGGAAAAATAAAAGTAAATAATTCAAACTAAAGGCTAAGTAATAAAACATGCTAAAATAGAGCCTGGAAACTCTTCTATGATTCTTTCAGACTAAATATTAAGTGATAATCTCCTTTCGGAATCTAATCTCAATCAAATCTAACTTGCTTCTTAAGATTAATTTAAAGAATCCAAGTAAGAGCACGGAAATTCTAAGAGCCTTGCTTAGTAAGCTTTTTATTTAGAAAGATAAAAAAAAGAATTACTAGATAAGACAAACTCCTTTGACATTACCACAATTCAAAATAATAAGAGCAAAGATTTAATGCATACTGAGGAGGAAAAGAAAGAGATTGAAAAATCAAAATCCTGTGAAAATATCGAAGCATAAAATCAAAAGAATGAAGAATAGGAGTAAGAAAAGTAAGAAAATAAAAGAAATGAGGATGACTGAAAATTCTATTTTTAACTAGAAACTTTAGATTTAATATAATTTTAACTACACAAAGGCTAAATTAGAAAAATTATTAAACAATCTCTTGCTTTAAATGATAAATAATAAGATAAAACTACCATCTCTAATCTTAATAACTAATTCATTATTATTGATAAAATACCTAAAAGTCTTTTTTAAGATCATAGCTTTATTTCTTTTAGCTCAAAATGAAATTTAATTTTAATTACTCCTATTAAAAGCAAGTTTTAAGCGAGGGTTTATAAGTAAAGGCTATTAAATGCTAATTATTATAACCAATTTTATAAATAAAAGGGAGAGTAAATATTATCTAAATTAGCTTTATAAAAATGCCTTAGCTAATTATATCAATATAATCCTTCTTATTTCTAAGATTTTTTGATATATTTAGGATTTAAAAGGAATTTTAAAATTTTGATTACATTAAGTTATTGCGTCAACTAAGGTAAAAAAGGAAGGTATACTATAAGATCAAATACTTGATTTGTTTCTATTAATTACTCTTTTATAAAGTTAGTTAATGAAAGAGTGACAATGATATATAAAAGCTATAGTAAGCCTAATTAGCAGTTTTAATGCCATACATATTCTATATGTCCATAGAAAATCTAATCAAATACTTTTTTATCTCTAACGAATTTAAAGAGAAGGAACGTTAAATAATAGTAGAAATATATAACTAAATTAGTGCCTTACACTTAAACTAAATAGACTATTTAGTTTATTTCTAAAAGTATCTTATTCAAACATTTATATCCTAGATAGTTTTACTAGTAAGCTATTATTATTAAATTAAATTAGGTAGAATCATACTTTTTTCCTAAATTGGTATAAGATATTTCTAAGTTATAGCTCTATTATATTCTATCCCCTTACTTCCTCTTATATCTTCTCTAATTTTAACTAATTTTAATACTATTTTTTAATGAAAAGTGATTTATATCCTTAAGAAGCAATTTAATAAAGGTGAAAGGCTTCGATAAACAGAACCATACATAATAGAGCATATATAATATAAATATTAATAAATTTTAAAATAAAATAAGGTTATATAAGCTAATAAAATAACTACTTTAATTAGCTACCTCATAGCTAATTAAGCACTATTTACTTTATTATATTATATTATCCTTATTATTTTAACTAATAAATAGATCAAATACATCATATTCAAACTTAAGATTATTATACTTTAATAACTTATGCTATGTGGCATCAAAAAGAAAGGTTATTGATTTAAGAGTTATAATAGTAATAGCTAATAAATTTTATCTTATACTATATCTTATATTTATAGGATAGAAATAGAAAGTAATAAGTCAGAAATTAATGCAGATTAAAGTAAGAAACTATACTTGAGGATTTATACTTCTAAGGTTTATTTTCTTAAGCTTTATTGAAATATTTTATTAAGGAGTAAGATGAGAAGGATTAAGAAAAGTGTTAGTCAAATCATAGGAGAATTATTTTAAAATTATTAATAATTTCCTAACTTAAAATAACTTTGAAAATAGTAGTCTAAATAAATGAATCTTTTCAGGCATAAAAGACTTCGACATTGAGTAAATATCTCTATTTAAAAAGCTAGAAAACTAATATTTAAAATTTATATAGAATATGAAGCAAATTTCTAAGAATTGTATTATAAAATCTTGCTTTAATAAATTAAAAAATATTTGTTGGTATAAGAGTATAATAATAGCAAGCTAACATTAAATAATAAACCATATAATAATAAAAAATTGCTTTGTATAACTAACTATTATAATAAGCATCTTATTTACTTGGAATTATAAATTTAATAATATTAAAGTTGTTATCATTTATCAAGGAGAAAAATAACAAAGCTGAAGTTTTTCAAATAAGAAAAAGATTTATTTGCAGGTAGTAATAAATGATTTTTTTAAAGAATAAGGCTAATATTGGGGATTTAAAACACTGTGCTATATTTTATTCTAAAGTGGATTATTTTCCTTTTAGAATGAATTGAGTCATACAATTTTATATGATGTTGCTCATAACTCTTTATTTAAATAACTAATATAATAGAAGAAAATATAAGATATATTCAAAAGTAGCTGAGATAGTTAAAACTTAATTTAATCAAATATAAAATTTCAGTAGATAAAAAACTAAATAAGTGCTATTATATAACTAAGCTTAGTTCTAGAAGCTTAAAAGTACAATATCTGATTCCGAATATCTTAATTCAGCCTTTATACAAAATAACTCCACTAAATTCTTTTAGCAAATTTAATTAAAATTATTGCACTACCTTTATAAGCAAAACTAAATAATTTGACAAAGATATTAAACTATTAACTTAATCAAGAAAGGGATCTAATGTTAAAGATAAAAATAAAAGGAGCTATAAAAAATTAAAAACTAACTGTTTATAGCAATAGTAAGAGATTAAATCATATACTATTTGTAAAATTATTTGGAGGTTAGAAAAGAGCTTAATCTTTTTATTAAAATTAAATACAAAAATTTAAAATAAAGGAAAGCATTTTAAAATAAAATAAAATAACTTAATTTATGCTTAAAGGGGCATAAATTAAAACATTAAACCAAGAGAAATTCAAAAAGCTTTAATTTAAGACTTGAATATCCTATTTCATTTAAAAGGAGTTTGATTATCAAATTATATAACAATAATTTTATACAATTTAAGATTTAATAAAATAATAGGGATAACTTTCTTTTTAAATTTGTAATTTAGAAGTTAAATAATTATATAGATGTAAAGAATATAGATTAAGTATGTATTTGAAATTTTTTAGATAAAAATTAAAATTAGATTTTTAAGTTTTCTTAATTTAAGAGCTTTATTACGTTTCTAAAGTTAAGAATTAAAAAAGATAAACATTTATATTCCCTAAATTATAAGAGAGAAAAAATATTAAATGCTCTTTCGATAAAAGATGAAATTTATATTTTTTTACTAAAAAATTATAAAATAGTAAAATGAAATATTTATAGCAAGTGATCTTTATAACTAAACAAATATTAAATTTTCTTAAATTATTAAAGATAAAAATTATTAAAAATAATTGATAAATTAAAATATTTTATAGCTATAAGTTTATGAATTTATTTTATGAGTCTTAGAACTACTTAAATAATATAAGAATTTATCTTAGATAAGAAACATGAAGTTGTCTATATGATAAAGAAAAAATTAAATAAATATTTTTAAAAATTATAAGAAAAAGCTTAAATCTAAGTAACTAAAGTTTCTAGTTAAATTCTATATAAATGTATATTGCTATAAAACTTATAAAGGATCCTGTGATTATCTAATTTATTCTATTGATAATAATTTATTTAGATTTATATAAGAGATATACATAATTTAGATAAATACATTTATTTTTCTTTATTTCTAACTAATTGTTGTAAGTTTATCTTATCTGATTTATTTAAATATAGCTAATGATAAGTTTAATAGTCTAGTTATAAATTTATACTTTTATTATTTTAAAATTAAAATTATTAAAATGCCGAACCCGGGATTAAACCGGGGACCTTTAGATCTTCAGTCCTAACCGCTCTCCCAACTGAGCTATTTCGGCCATACTTAAATAGTCATACAAACTATTAAAAGCATAATTATCATTTAATGCTAATAATTTTCTTATATCAAGCAATCAAATTAAAATCCAGTTATGAAAGCGTAAAATAACTTAAAGATATAATTAAGTTAAAATCCATCTACTACTAGTAAAGATAATTAACTATTACTATAAAGTAGCTTTGTATATATAAAGATCTTAATATACTTAATATTAAAAGCATATATATTTTAAATAGCTATTCTCTATAAACTTAATAGCATATACGAAGAAATAAATAAAACTAATTACTTTTTTATTAACTAAAAGTTTGAGAAATATATAAAGGAAATCTTTCTATTTTATAGAATCTATTAAATGGAATCTCAAAACGAAAACAGTATAATTAAGATTATATTCTTAAGAAAGATATTAAGAAGAAAAAATTAGTTAAGAAGAGAATAAATTTTGGTGTAATTTGGAATAGTTGTCTCCAAATATGAAATAATTCCTAACTTAATTCGATTGAGATATTTCAAATAAATAGAAACTATTTTATGATCTTAAAATCTTAAGAAGACTTATTCTCTATAGAATAAATAATTTTATTAACAAGAAATTATCATTGAAAAAACTTATAAAAGCAATACTTTCATAGAATAAGTAAAAAATGAGATACTGTTTATATCTGGAGGATTTTAGAGCTGTAGATTTACTATATATTCATCAAATAAAACAGAAAATTATTAAATGTAATTTGAAAGAAGTACTCATAAAACTCATAAAACCAATTTTAATAAAAGGAATCTAATTTATATCATTTCAGGGTCTAATTCTATTGATAACGATTAATGATTTCATGTGGCAGAATATGAAGCATTCAATATAAGCAAAAATAATTTTAACAGTATTTAAGCTATCTAAATTCCAGTTAATTTTTTTGGATGTGACTAACATAATAAATAGATATATGTATTTGGTGGATTTAATTAGTAATAAAATTATTGTAAGGATATTTAAGTATACGATATAATTAGCAATGAATGGAAAATAAGTAATTTACATCTATTTAAAGGTGGATTATTCTCAGCAATATTTATTCCTCAAATAAAGGCTTTTCTAATATATGCAAACTAAAAATAATTAGATACCTTACTATTTGATTTTTAAATCTATTCAAATTAAAGGCTAGCCATATCCAATGAATTTGAGTGCTTAATGTGATAATAGAAAACCAGTTCTAAGCAAAAATTAGGTTTTTTAATTCAATCTTGATAATATGCTATATAATTATGATCTGAGTACTAAAAAAGTGGAATCTGATCAGTGGGATTGGTAAACTTTGTAATGATTTGAAGTTTTATATATCTTAATATTTAGTTTTTAATTTAAAATAAATGTATATAATCTATTAGAAGATTAAGTATAAATTATGTTTGAACTAAGTTTATAGCTGTTTTTGAATTAAATGAATTAAAAGTATTTGGTTAATTTAAATGAATTTCTTGATAGTTATTAGTATTAAACAATTTGTAATCCATTTATATTTGGTTTTAATCCTTGTTATAAATTGAGTAAATTTAGGTTTTATTTAATTTAAATGATGTCTCTTTTTAAATAAAGCTATAAAAGATATTAAATAAGCATTCTATTTTTAACTATAGAATAAAAATATTTAGATGTATATATAAAGCTTGATTAAGCTTTAATAATATCCTGACACTTATTATATGTTTTATTCTATAAACAAATCTACCATTAAAATACTTGGATACATTTTTTAATTTCTTAATAGCAGTTTTAACAAGCATAATGCTTAATATAGATAGACTCTTTTTTTAGAAATAATTTACAATAGCCTTTTGATTAATCACAAATAATATAAACTTTATATAATCTTAATAGATTAAAAGTTTAGTGCTAAGATAAAAATAACAAATTAGCCTATATTAAAGTTCTTATTTATTCTGAGATAGTTTTTTAGTTATTACCTTATGCAAGTAAATCCATTCTATTATATCAAAGAAATATTGCACTAATTATTATTAAATATAATAGTATCATGATAATGCTGCATTATATACTTATAAAGCACCTCACCACTATTTATAAGTTTTATTATACATAACTACATTAATATATCAATTCTGCTATTTAATCAAATGTATATAATCAAACATTATGCTTAAATCCCTATAAGCAACATATAGTTATATACCTATTTACCATCAATTTACTAATTATATAACTGTAACACCTAATTATTTTATGCCTTATTCTTAAATTACCTTATTAACAACTGTCTAATCAACAAAATACAACTTAAACATTCAATTCTTAAAGAGTTAAATACCCTTCAATTATACTTATACCTAGTCACTTTTTATGCCTTATAATGAAAATGCTCACTAAGCTACCATATTTAATAATTATAATATTATCTTTTAGAAAACATTCAATAGAGTGAAGTGACGGAGAAAATACCGCAAATTTTCTAGTGGAGGAAAGTTTAATGCAATCAGCTTCTAATTTATTTGTGATATGCATTTCAATAATATACAATTACTTGCTTCTATTCAGGCACCAGTTAAAACTTATTAACTGAGATCAACAATTTTGAGATATGGAATTTTAAATTTACCAAAAAAGTGAGAATTACACTCCAATAGAATAATTAAGTAATATTAAAATCAGAATATTTAAAGAGGAAGATTTAGAAAACACTAAAATTATATTAAAATAAAAGAAAAAAATCTGATTCTTCTAAGTTAAGACAAAGAAATAATTAGAATCTATTAAAATCATTTTAATCTTCAATTTATAAAAAAATTTAAATCACATTCCACTAAAACAATTTTTCTACTAGTTTATCTAAAAGCAAAGGATAAACTTTTGCTTATAAATATAATCTAAATAATTAGATATTAGATCTATGTTTAAACTTAATGCTTTATGCATTTAATTAACTGAAGATAAAATTTAGGTATATAAATAATAAAAGTTAAAATCAAACTTTCAATACTAAATTTTAAAATAAAATTCTTCGTTTTGTCATTCTGTATCAGGTATTTCTTTTTCATTTGGTTCTTAGTGAATTTGTCTTACAACTGAACTTAAATGGAATATTTAATTCTTTTATTTATTGATTTAATTTTTTAACTGCCTCTAGTACTTTAACTTTATTGTTTGTTAAGCAATTTTTTATAATTAAATCACTTAAGTTTCAAGCTGTTTCATTAATTTTTTCTGTCTCTCTTGTTTACTTTAGCTTTACATAAGATATATTCCATGTTATATTTCCAATTCAGCTTGTTAAATTTATTCCTTCCATCTAATTCAGATAATTTATTTATAGCATATATCTTCAATGCATCACAGTTCATTTTAACTTCTTCTCCCTTGAATGGTTCTTTTTCAACAAGATTCTTTACTACTAAATATATGTTTAAGTATTAACTTATTCAAACTATACTTGAAATACTACTCTCTTTTATTCTTTACTTCCTGTTCTTCCTTACCCAGACTTTACTATATTTTCCATTAATTTTTTAAATATCTCATTGATATTAATAATTAAATTCCTATGCTATCACTGATCCTTTAAAGCAGCATCCAATTATCAACTCTTTCAAATTTTTGGGCAAAATGCGAATTGAAATTTTTAAGTTAAATTTCAATATACTTTAGCAATTTCAACTCAAGTTTAGTTTTCCAATATTTATTCAACGTTTTCTGTAAAACTTGTGCATTTAATTTGTTTTAGTTATCCTATTTATTCTTATACTTAATTACCTTCACAATCTTACTAAGCTTTTTCTGTTAGTACTCTTAAATTTTCTAAATCACAATTGGCATTTCCAAAGCTAAGAATTGATATATCAACATATTTTTACTAGGCTATTTATGAAAATTATTTATAAAACTCTAGATCTTTTAAGCATTCGCTTGGCAAGCTATCAGTTGCTACAATTATTTTTTGATCTATGACTTCCCTCACTAGCCTCTATAAATAGCTAAAAAGATAGCAGAATCTAAGGCAGAAAGGGCTCCTACTTTAATTTAGTCTATCTTATCAAGAAGAACATTGAAATGTCTTTATGGAAGAGAATTAAATTTCGATGATTTTATTGATAAAGGAGAAAGTTTTATTGAAATGGACTGTAGTCTTTAATACTATTCGTTTAAGCATAAGGTCTATTTTATTTTAGCTTTGGCTAGTTAGTTAACTTTTATTCCATCTGCTATACTAGCCATGCCACATTGGCAAGATATATACCACTTTTCTTTGAACGTTAAATAAAAGCCAAATTATATCCTTTTTTATAGTTTTACTCAAGTAGCATTAAGCTGCTTATGTAGCTGCTTGAAGCACTGGAAAGAAGATCTCTATGGATTCCTTTATATCTCAATTATGTTCATTTTTACAATCTCTCACTTTTTAGCCAAACCTTGGAATTATCAACTTCTAAACTGGTGAAATGGAATAGGACTCAGCTTGGTAACTTGTACAATGGTATTTGTTCATCTTACTAGAATAGTAGATAATTCCAAAGCTCACTTAGCTTTGTTATTATTCTGGGAGTAGGAGATTTCTTAATACTATTAATTGCTAAATTCTTAGGTAATTAGAAAAACAAAATTTGGCTTAATGAGACACTCCTGATAAAATAATGCTCTTTAGGTTTGCTTATAGATGTGGAGCATAAGTATCGATGGTTGATAGTAATTTATAGAAATAAAAGTAAAGACTAAAACTAAAGAATACTTATGTAAACTATGAAAGAGTGCCTTAAGATAACTCAACATTATACTCTAATTAAATTATGCTAGACCCAACCAATCTATCCTTAAATATCAACCAAACCTACATCCTTCTTAAACTGCCATTTAAAAAGAACAAAATTACTAATACTTTCAAGAATCACAGGATAAAGGTAATTTATTCATTTAGATAAATGTAATAACAAGAAAACGCACCTCAGTATCTAGAAACGCAGTTTTCATTTATCGAGCATAAAACTCTCAAGCAGAAGTGTAAAGAGATCAACGAAGAAATTTGAAATTAACTCTTATAACTTAATAGGATAATTTCCTTTAAGCCTTCTTAATTTATAAGTCAAACTAGAATCATAATTTATTAAGTATTTTCATCTTTTTATTTCCAAAGTATTTTAGAGCCTCAACTAAAATAACTAAATAAAAGCTTATTACTATTACTTTTACTAGCTATCTCAATGGCAATAAATTTAGTCTACTGAAATAAAGATATCACTGAGACGAAGATATATTATTTAAGCTATACTTAAGGGTTATGTATTAAACATCTATTTTAAATTAGAATTTATTGGAAAGTTACTAAATAGATATATCTTTAGTATCTCTATAAAACTTTTAAATAATAAATATCATTAGTCATGCTAAGCTTTAGAACCTATCTAAAAAATAGTTATAAAGATATGAGATTTGATTTATCAATTCCTAGTTAATGTATTTTAAATATTGCTTACTTAATATTAAACTGACTCTATTATAAGTGGAATCTACTTCTCAGAAATTATGGATTGGTATTCAATTTAAATAATTGGAAATGAGTAGATATTTTTATTTCTTTGAGGAAGAGGTGGGATTTACTTTGATTATAGTGATAAAGGAGTTACATAAACTAACTCAAATTATACTTTGATAATATCAACTAAAAGAGGAAAATAAAAACTAGAAATTGATGTCTAGTGATTCTAATTTAAGCAAGCCAAAATCCATACGAAAATTACCAATACAAGAGCTTATCTCTCTTAAATGAGTCTGAGATTCTAAAAATAGTGTAAATTATAGGAAATAAATTTATTGATAAATGACCACCATGCTAATTGCAAGATTAATTTATACTTCACAACAAATTTTTAGGATATCCGTTCTTATTACTACTTATTCTTAAAGACTAATAAAAATAAATTTCAATCTATTTTAGTAAAAATGATTCATCTAGAAATAAAACTATTTAATTAATTAGACTGAATTTGCTTACACTGCTATATAGCAAAAAAGAATTAATACTATCTATTTTATTAAAGCTTCTAGTTCTTTTATAGTTGAGCTTTTGCATAACTTTAAATATAAGCATATGCTTAAGATGGAGGAAGTAAAAGAATTAGGCAATGTGTAAATTCTAGTTTCAGATGATTTAAATTTAGAGCAGCTAAGTAAAGAACTTGTTTAATATATTGCTTGGAAAGTATTTTAGAAAGCTAAAGAATACAACTAAAATTATTATGGGTTATTTCATTAAGAAGCAAGTATCTTTGGTAATCTAATGGAATAACAAAATGCTTCTATTATTTTTATTAACTTCAACTAGAATATTGCCTAAAAACATTTTCAGTACAACTTAATTTCAATTGGAATCTTTATTAAAAAGCAAAGACTAAAAATCTTGTTGATACACCTATTTGAAAGTTCCATTTAAAATCTTTCCTAAGATAAAGTTATTTTGGCTTTAATCTTAAGAAATTAAATTCCATCTAAATTAAAAAAATGAAAAAGCTAAGTTGCTAATTTAAAGTAGAAACTTAAGGCTTAATATCTAATAATGCTAAACATTATTTTTTACCTTTCATTGTATAATGATATAATATAAAGAGTTTCTCTTTATCTTAATATTTTAAACGATATAATTTTATGGCTTATATCTTAACTAGATGTATTAGCTTGTGAGTGCTTTAAATTATTTATCATTGATTTTATATATAAATACAATGGCTCTTCCTTTTTAAAATTAACTAGCATACTTATAGCAAAAATAAATCAAATCTCCTTAATTTAGAAATAGATGATTGCTATCCTAATTTCAGTATAATTATCGAATTTTTTAAGTTATCTTCTAGCTTATAAAATGAAAATAGCTTTTAAGCTAATTTGAAAATGGTCTAACTATATAGCTAATCATTCATTTCTAAAGTTATATTTTTCTAATAAGCTTTAAATCATAAAATTAACTCTTACTTCCTTCCAAGATTGTTGTCTTATAAACAAAATCTATCTCTTTTGCTAATCGCATTTTTAAGATATTCTAGAGTATCTTTTCTGAATGGACTACTATAATCCTAAAATGAATTAACTAGGAAATAGCTAAAGCTGAAAATAATAAAAGCACTGAAGAGTACTGATTTATAGCAGTATTATGAAATACTCTTTAGAGTTGGAGTTAGTACTTGATTGGAATCTATACTACATTAGTTACTTTTACTTTAGTCTTAAATTCCCCAGAATCATGCTTTCGCTACGTCTAATAACAAAATCACATTTAGCACTATAAATAATATAAAATAATTACTAAACAAAAGATTCTAAATATCATAGTCACCAAAATTATTAAGATAGAAAAGAATAGAAACTTTTAAGATTACAGCTTGATATTTCAACTCATCTACTTTATATGCATTAAGAAGTGTTTCCATAATCTTAAATTTTAAATAATTTATTTTAAAATTACAAAGAGTAAATATAAGTAAGAAATAGATTTTAATTAATAAACTATTTCTTATTACTATTTCATTCAAATTTATTAAATAAATTTTCCTCTTTTAGTATTTGCAAAAATAATTTAATACTTAAAATTAATGTTTATTCTAAGTTTCTTATATTTTTGGATAACTTTATTTATAATAAAATGAAAAGAAGGTTGTATAATAAGAAATTATATGAAAGATTCTTTAACGCTTATGAAAATAAAAAATTAGAGTTTGACGCTACTCATCCAATAGACTAGAAGTTTATTAAGGGATATAAAAAATAAGTATATATATTGAAGTCTATCCATTCTAGTTTTTTCTATTACTATGGATTTAGAATGGAAAGTTTGGAGTAAAAAATGTGGACAAAGCCAAAGAGCTGTTTTTTATAGGATCTTAATTCGCAAATGAAACTTGTTGGTGTTTGTCATAATTTTTGTCCTTATATATCTATTTCAATGAAAGATATGTAAAGAGCTACATAAGAATGTGTATCTAAATATGAAGTTCAAGTGAATAAGCTTTATTCATAGGACAATTACTCTTAGGACTGATATTTTCCAAAGTGAAAAAATGAACTAAAATTAAGATTTAATTCAATAGAATATCTAACTTTAAGATTCTTTTTTATATCAAATATATATAATAAGAATTTTACTTGATGTTTTAATCTAAAGACATAAATATATCTTACAACTAAAATCAATTAATCATATATTTATATTTTTCATCCTCCTTTTTTTTGGTTATTTCATCCTCCAAACGCAAATATCTTTTCTTCACATATATCTCATCCAAAAAGATTTATTGGTAGATAAATTCAACTGATACTTCTGAATGTCTACGTTTTAATATCATAGACTTCGCATTCTTTTACATCTTTATATTTACATTATAAGAATTTTAATCCTGATATAATATAAATCTCTTTCTTTTGATTGTATTTGGTATTATAAAAATATCTATAGAATATATTTCATAATATTCAGTTCTATTCATATTATAATTATAAATATTTATATTCCTCACCAGCAGATCCTAATAGTGCAAATGTGTTTTAGTTAATTTATTCCATAAAAATAGTAGTTTACTCAGACTTTTTTTATATCTATTTGCTGCTCTTCAAATTTATTATTTTTAATGTTATAGCCTTCTTGATATTTGTGTCTGATTTGATAGTATAGATATTGGAAATATGCAAGTATTTTAATATTGGAGTATATTTCATATTTAATTACACCTATCCCAAATTTTTAAAATAGTTGACTAGTATTATAAACTTTTCTTAGCAATTACTTAAGATAAAGAATTTAATTGTGTTTCTGTTCACTAGACACTTAAATTAATTTATTTAATCCTTTATAAATAAATACTAATGCAGTTTAATTATTAAGCAGTTACTTATAAAGTTCTATATTTATAATTTTATTTCTTATTGTCTATCTTAATATTTTTCTCTTTTCTATATGAATTAATTAGATTCTTTATAGTTACTATAATCACTTCTTTTTTAGTTTCATTAAATCTAGAAATAAATGCGGTTTATGTTGGAAATTATTTACAAACTAAGTTTTATTATAAAGTTAGATTTAAGCATTACCTTTATCTCACTAAAATTGAAAGTGAGACTTATTAGGAGGTACAAAAAAAGAATTGATTGAGAGATTTAATTAATCTTAGCATTGAATTCACTAAAAGATAAACTAATATGTGAATAAAATAGCTGCTTTGAGTGAAAAAATCTTATAATTATAAATTCAAAATATAATATTAGATAAGATAGAGTAATAACTTGAATTAATAAAGCAATAAATATGCTACAATTTATTTTGTAAAAGCTGAAATATTACAAGATCTATAATCTTTAAGATATTTAAATTATAAATAATTATCATGTGTAGATAAAAGTAAATAGTTATTTTTACTTTAATAGTCGTATATAGATATACTATCTTTAAATATTTTTATGAAATTATCTCTACTTTCTTAGCATAGAGACTTTGCTGTTAGTTTTTCATTTAAGATAGTAAAATAGATTTATCTTTTTAAAGACTTCTTTATTTTATCTTTTTATGAGAAAGATAAATCTTTTAAAATGGTCTATGAATATTTTGATATACTTTATAATTAATTTATTTTTGATGGTATTAAATCTTATCTGTAGAAAATTTTAATTTCTTTTATATTATTAAATTTTTTCTAAATTGAATAATAGTATGAGTTAGAATGTTTTAAGCACTTCTTTAATTTTTTATTATGAATTTCTAATTTCATTTTCTTATAAAAGTGGTTTAACCAGACTATATTTTAAATTATTTATTTTATGTTTAGATATAACTAAAGTTTTTGTTATTCCAAAATTTTTTATCTCATAGTTATGTTGTATACAACTTAGAGTTAAAATGCCTGATAGTGTTAATTTAAATAAATTTATTTATCAATGAGCTATAATTTGTTTTGAATATTTTCTCATTACATATTTATAATTGAATCCTTACGTAATTTTTTTACATCTTAGTCAATTTCGAATTTTGTAATGATATTTCTAGGTTTGATAAATTAAGTTTTTAACTGGAACTTCACTTAAATTACACGGCTTTTAATTCTTTTTCCAGTTGGATAGTTAATTAGCTTTCTAATAAGTTTTATATTTAGCTTAGTTCTTTTAAACTGTTAATAGTTTTTTAGAGCATCATAATATAGTTAAGTTGCATATTACTATTATCTACCTTTATCCTATTGAATATGATCTTTCAAGCATTTGCTTTAAGTTAGCTATTTTCTAGAATTTCTACTTGCAAACCTATTTTATTTTATGTTTGCTTAATTATTTAATTAAGAAAATTAAGCAAATACAAGGATAGGATGACGAAATAAATACTTCATTAATAAAGTAATATTTGAAAATTACTATAAAGAGTCTACCTCACCAAAAATAGTAGACAAATGAGTTCTATAACTGAGAATATAGAGTAATTCATAGATATTACTGTAAGTACTCTAATAACTAATACTAAAATATTTCTATTTTAAATTTTACTAACTAAATATTCTTATTATCATATACCTTTGACTATTTATATGTAGCTAACTAAATCTTATTTTTATGTTTTCTTTTTCTCATATCCAGTCTTAATATCTTTGATCATTTCAGGACTTTCTTTTGCTTATTTCTAGTTGATAAATTATGTAAATATCTTAAACTTCTCTATATTTTTTTAAGAATTGAAATACTTTAATTCCCTAGGCATTAAAATTATATAGTTAAGTCTATAAAAATTTTGTATTGTAACAAATATTTTTTGTATAGAGTTAAACTGAAAGTTATTTTATGAAAAATTAAGATGAAAAGAGTTTTATTGGTAAGATCTTTTAAGAGTTAATGGAATTAATTCTGCTACAAGCAGTATACATTCTGATTCTCATATACATAAGTTTAGTACTTAATATAAGATGGAATTATTATTATTTATTGTAATAGTGTTTCGATATTAGGACTTAATGGTTATTTAAGAAGTTAACTACTTAAATAATTTTCTTTAAATGATTTACTGTAGTTAAGTTTCAAGTAAAGGATCCATATGAAGTGATTTACTTTAAAGTTTCTAATAAATTTTAAAAGTTTATAGAAGGAGATAATAAATTTTAGTTGAAGTAAAGCTGAATACCAAATGTATTTGAAGGAGAATCTAAGAAGAGTTTCTTAAAGATTATTTTATTACCAATTAAAAAAAAATCATCTTAAGTTATTTTCATCTAAGTTAATTAAGGTTTACTATTTTAGAGTATCTGAATGGTAAGTTAGAAAGATTAATTTGAGATCAAGAGTAAGTAAAGACTAATAATTATGAATTAGTACAATTTAACAAAAAGATTAAATATTAGTTTTGTTATTAATTTTCTTTGTAGAAGAAGATGAATCCAAGAAGATATATAGAAATTCAAGATATGTAGTTCTTATATTAATAATACTAAAGTTTCATGAAATTATTATTATTATTTTTATCTACGTGTTTTTTTTAATTTCATAATGATATTTAACGTATACTTACGTGGTTTTTATATATAAGGAATTGTTTTTCTAAAAAATAATAATAAGAAATGTCCTAGGTTGTTTAATGTCAATCTTGTAACGGAGATTTCGAAAATTAGATGAAAGTACCCATGTTGTTGCCATGTGAACACAACATATGTTATCTATGTGCGCATGATCAGTATCTAAAAACAAAAAATATCAAATGTGCAAATTGTCAGCAAGTTCATAAGATTCATCCTTCGAAGTTGTAAGAAGACAGTTAGTTACTTAAGTATCTTGAGTAAAAGAGTATCATGGAGAGTATATCATTGTTGGAGAATCAATCACTGAGATTGCGTTAAGCTTAGACTTAATTGTCTAAGGTTTACAGTTCTTTTATCTAGTAGTTGATTAGGCACGTGAGTAGTTACGTTTTAAAGGGCAATATTGGCTTATAAAGGTAGTTGTTTGACTAGGATCGATAAATTTAGGAGTAGTTAAGGTTCTTAAAAATCTAGAGGTAAGTAATATCTATTAGTAATAACTATTAGTAATAGCCATTAGAATTACTAAGGTTAGGATATTTCTAGGTATGAGTCTAAGGTGTTGAGATTGTTAGATGAGGTTTAGAGGATCATCGATGTGAGGGTATCGGTTAATGTTTTTGAGGAGTTGGACAATTATAAGTTGAGTCAGGAGTAAATGGTTAAGGAAAATGATTATTTGAGGAGTGAGATATAGAAGTTGAATGATTAAGTCTAGAATCAGTAATAATAGTTGACTTAGTTATAAGGTTAGTTGATCTAGTTCTAATAAGTAACGCCAGTAGTGTAGCTTAATTAGCCAATTTCTCCTCTTTAGAATATTCCTAAGTAGACAAAAAAATAGGATATCAGTATAACCATAGTATCGCCGAACAATAAGACCTTAAAGCTCTAGGTCAAATAAGAAACTACGATAAAGTAGATAAAAAAATAAATCGAAAAATAAACTGAGTTATTATCATATACTCTCGACATCTTAAAGATCAATACTTATCTGAAGGACGGTTAATCAGTATCGAGTTTATAAATTGTCGATGGGGAATAGCTTCAAATGAAGTGAAGTAAGTTTAAAAGTTAAATGTATTATTAGATGGTAAGTTTACTATATAAATAATTTTAGGAAGTACGTCACATTTTTAAAACATATAGAAGGTAAGTATTTTAATATTCTTTAAACATATAGTATGTAAGTATTTTAATATTCTTTAAACATATAGGGAGTAAGTATTATAATATTCTTTAAACATATAGAGAGTAAGTATTTTAATATTCTTTAAACATATAGGGAGTAAGTATTTTAATATTCTTTAAACATATAGATGGTAAGTATTTTAATATTCTTTAAATATATAGGGTGTAAGTATTTTAATATTCTTTAAACATATAGTATGTAAGTATTTTAATATTCTTTAAACATATAGCATGTAAGTATTTTAATATTCTTTAAACATATAGTATGTAAGTATTTTAATATTCTTTAAACATATAGTGAGTAAATATTTTAATATTCTTTAAACATATAGTGAGTAAATATTTTAATTTTCCAATTTAGAGTGTATTTATTAATATTGATAGTATGTAAGGTGTATTTATAGTTTTTTTTCTGTTTTTTAGATCGTAGGTTTAGAATAATCAAAATAGGAAGTGAGTTATTAATTATGTTAAATAGAATGTATGTTAGTTTAAGGTTATTATAAAGGGGGTGAGTTAGTGTTTTAATGAGTTTAAAATAGGACTCATTGAAGAATCGAATGGCTGTGAAATATTCTGAGTGAGTGAATGACTTTAAATACTTAATTTAAACTCTACTTAATTTGAACTCTGCTTAATTTGAACTCTGCTTAATTTGAACTCTGCTTAATTTAAACTCTACTTAATTTGAACTCTACTAAATATAAGTTTATTAGTTAAGTATTTATATATAAGGGGTATTAAAGGTATTAATGATTAATATTAGTATATCTTAATATATCTTTAATATATCTTGTATATCTTTAATATATCTTAATTTTGCATTTGAATATATATTATTGTTTGTTATATTATTGTTTGTTATATTAATGTTTTTTTTATTATGAAGTTATATTATAATTGATATTTTATAATTGATATTTTAATTATATTTTGTTATTTGTTTATGATTTTGTATAAGGTTGTATGAGTGTGGAGAATGAGTGTGAAAGGTATAAGTTATTTTATAATAATGTATTTTTAAGTATTGTAGTTAGAATATTTGTATAGTAGTTTAATAATTATAAGTAGTTGTTAAGGAATTAATTTTTTAAGGGTAAAGGTATATTTTTGAAGAGTGATTAGAGGAAGGATATATTGTTTTTACTTTCTAAAAGTTATAAAAGTTATAAAAGTGATAAAAGTGTAAAAAGGTAAAGAAAGTAAAAGGACAAGAATTATGTAAAATAAGACTGCGATATTTTTTAAAATAAAAGGACAGAAAGAGTGTAGTTGTAAAGAAAGGAGAAAGATATGTTTTTTAAAGATTTTCTAATATAATTTTTTTTTTAATATGTATTAGATAATTTCTAAAGTATTAAAAGTATTAAAAATAATAAAAATAATAAAAATAATAAAAATAATAAAAATAATAAAAATAATAAAAATAATTAAATTTTTTTTGAATATAAATTGTTTTTTGTTTAGAATTTGTGAAAATTTTAATTTTGTTTTTTTTGCTCAGCGTTTTCCACTATAGGGATTTTTTGGGACGGAATAAGTTTATGAGAATTGGGATTAAAATTTTTGAAAATGGGATAAAGGTTAGTGAGTAGTTTTTAAATATTAGAAAGTGGATTTTTTTGAAAGTGAAAATTTTTGAGAAGGGTATAAAAAGTCCATAATGAATAATTTTTGATAATTTTTAATTTTTTTTTTTTGGAATTAGAGAAAAGTAAGAAAGATTTTTTGCTTGGTGGAAAGAGTATAAAAGGGAAAATTTTTTTGAATTTTGGAAATGGAATAAAAGTTTAATAAAAATAAAAATTGTTTGTGAAGGGTAGTAAAAAGAATATGGTATGGTGTTTTTGATTTCAAAAATCGATTTTTTTTTTTGGAGTTTGAGAAAAGTATTTTTTCCTAATAAAGTCAAAATTTATTTAATTTTGTTGTTTTCATTTTTTAAGAGTAATATGAAAAATGGTGTTAGGAAAAGTAAAAAGTTTTGAAGATGTTTAAAATGTGAAAAATTTAATTTGTTTTTTTTGCTCAGCGTTTTCCACTATAGGGAATTTTTGGGACGGAATAAACTTGCGAGATTTGGGATAAAAGATTTCTAAATGGAATAAGGAAAGGTGAAAAGGGAATTAAGGGGAGTAAGTAATGTTAAAATTTTTGAAGTGAAAATATTGAGTAAGGAAAGAATAAAATTTATAATGGAATTTTTGAAAAAAGTTATTTTTTTTTTAAAGAGAAAAGCTATAAAAGTGGGAAAATTTTGAATTTTGGAAATGGAATAAAAAAATTTATAAAAATAGAAAGTTTGGAAACAGTAGTTAAAAAGCGAAATAGCGATTGAAAAAGTAAAAATAGATTTTGAAGAGGTTCAAAACGCGAAAATTTTAATTTTGTTTTTTTTGCTCAGCGTTTTACACTACAGGAAAATTTTCGGACGGAACAAAATTTTTTTTGGAATTTTAAAAGAAGGATAAAATTTTTAGATTTTTTGGATTTTTAGATTTTAGATTTTAGATTTTTGGATTTTTAGATTTTTAGATTTTTTAGATTTTTAGATTTTAGATTTTTGGATTTTTAGATTTTTAGATTTTTAGATTTTTAGATTTTTAGATTTTTAGATTTTTAGATTTTTAGATTTTTAGATTTTTGGATTTTTAGATTTTTAGATTTTTAGATTTTTGTATTTTTAGATTTTTGTATTTTTAGATTTTAGATTTTGGATTTTTAGATTTTTGGATTTTTAGATTTTTAGATTTTTAGATTTTTAGATTTTTAGATTTTTAGATTTTTAGATTTTTGGGATTTTTTAGATTTTTAGATTTTAGATTTTTGGATTTTTAGATTTTTAGATTTTTAGATTTTTAGATTTTTAGATTTTTGGATTTTAGATTTTTAGATTTTTAGATTTTTAGATTTTAGATTTTTAGATTTTTAGATTTTTGGATTTTTAGATTTTTAGATTTTTGGATTTTAGATTTTTGGATTTTTAGATTTTTAAATTTTTAGATTTTTAGATTTTTAGATTTTTAGATTTTTAGATTTTTAGATTTTTAGATTTTTGGATTTTTAGATTTTTAGATTTTTAGATTTTTGTATTTTTAGATTTTTGTATTTTTAGATTTTTAGATTTTTGGATTTTTAAATTTTTGGATTTTTAGATTTTTAGATTTTTAGATTTTTAGATTTTTAGATTTTTAGATTTTTAGATTTTTGGAATTTTTAGATTTTTAGATTTTAGATTTTTGTATTTTTAGATTTTTGTATTTTTAGATTTTTAGATTTTTGGATTTTTAGATTTTGGATTTTTAGATTTTAGATTTTAGATTTTTAGATTTTTAGATTTTTAGATTTTTAGATTTTTGGATTTTTAGATTTTTAGATTTTAGATTTTTGGATTTTTAGATTTTTAGATTTTTAGATTTTTAGATTTTTAGATTTTTGGATTTTAGATTTTTAGATTTTTAGATTTTTAGATTTTTAGATTTTTAGATTTTTAGATTTTTGGATTTTTAGATTTTTAGATTTTTGGATTTTAGATTTTTGGATTTTTAGATTTTTAAATTTTTAGATTTTAGATTTTTAGATTTTTAGATTTTTAGATTTTTAGATTTTAGATTTTTGGATTTTTAGATTTTTAGATTTTTAGATTTTTGTATTTTTAGATTTTTGTATTTTTAGATTTTTAGATTTTTGGATTTTTAGATTTTTGGATTTTTAGATTTTTAGATTTTTAGATTTTTAGATTTTTGGATTTTTAGATTTTTAGATTTTTAGATTTTAGATTTTTAGATTTTTAGATTTTTTAGATTTTTAGATTTTTAGATTTTTGATTTTTAGATTTTTAGATTTTTAGATTTTTGTATTTTTAGATTTTTGTATTTTTAGATTTTTAGATTTTTAGATTTTAGATTTTTGGATTTTTAGATTTTTTAGATTTTTGATTTTTAGATTTTTAGATTTTTAGATTTTAGATTTAGATTTTTAGATTTATTTAGATTTTTAGATTTTTAGATTTTTAGATTTTTTGGATTTTAGATTTTTTGGAATTTTTAGATTTTTAGATTTTTAGATTTTTAGATTTTTAGATTTTTAGATTTTTTGGATTTTC
>CAMPDV010006313.1:0-27778 GCA_946699065.1 Loxodes magnus | reverse complement strand
AGATTTCTAAGAAAAGTGAATAAGTAAAGTAAGAAAAAGAGTGTGAAGATCATAATTATCTAGAAGTTAAATAAGATTTCTAAGAAAAGTGAATAAGAAAAGTAAGAGTGTGAAGATCATAATTATCTAGAAGTTAAATAAGATTTCTATGAAAAGTGAATAAGAAAAGTAAGAGTGTGAAGATCATAATTATCTAGAAGTTAAATAAGATTTCTAAGAAAAGTGAATAAGAAAAACAAGAGTATGAAGATCATAATTATCTAGAAGTTAAATAAGATTTCTAAGAAAAGTTAATAAGAAAAGTAAGATAATTTCTTTTTCTCTTTCAAGTAAAATCGAAACAGAGTAGCTTCAAACTTACTTATCACCTTTATTAGATCAGCACTCTTCTTTTAATATCTGCTATGATATTAAAAATAATTCCTATTTTAGCCTTGTTTAAGTCTATTTAATTTAACTATATTTAATTATAAAATATTTGCTTGACACTTTATAAGGCTTATAATAAGAAAAGCCTGTTATTGATTCTACTTTTTCTTCTATAGTGTTGCTCTTGATTTTTAATTTAAATTTGATATTATAAAGATATTTAAGAAGCTAAATCATATATATCTTCTCTTAGCAGTCACTCATATGTTTATCCTATCTACTATTAATGGCTATTTTACTTACCTTTCTAATCTCAATCTTAAATTTAAAGTAATAAAACTTATTATTTCATTTTTACCTTAGCTTTCATTACATTTTTTGAGTTGCTGTTAGATTTAAGCTTCAGGCGGTATATTCTGGCTAAAAATTATAATTGAGATTTTAGGAAAGGACAAATAGGATATGCGTAAATAAGTTTTAAAAATTGCTTTAGGTTAATTAAGTGTGGTAAATAACTTCCAGTGCTGTTCCAGATATTATATATGACAAAGATACAATCATGATAAGAGATATCAAGACTAGGAGTTGTAAGTAACAAGATGAGCACCAAAAAGTTAATCTAATAGAAACTAAATTAAGCAGAATTAGGGAAAAAAATTTAAAGAATTAAGGTTAATATTGTACAATCTCAGCAGTTTAGAGTAAGTTTAAGAGATGCAATATTAAATTCAGAATGATTAGAATGTATTTCTAAATCCTATTTAGGTTAAGTTAATTGTTGCATATAATAACTTCGCTATAAAGGAATTAAAGAATATATGAAAGCTATTGAAAGTTATCTAGCTAAAGAATTTAAATAAGATAGTAAGATTAGACTATGAAGAATTGAAGATAGGGTTATTTAAAATTATAGAAGAAGAAAGTTAATTCTAATACATTCAAATGAAGTAGCAATAAAAACAACCTACTCAGTTGGTAATTAGATAGTGACCAAAATTTATTCATGAAGTATCATTTGAAGTAAAAAAGAAGAGAATGGGTATCTATTATTCATGGATCCTACTATTATATGGTAATTAAAAGTAGAAATAAGAAAGCTGGTAAAATAAACAGTTTTGAAAAAGGTTTTTGCTATAACTCATAATTAATTTTAAAGCTAAGACTTAATGTAATCTCTTAGATGTTAATAATTATTTTTAGCAAAACAGTAATTTAATAACTTTATAAACATTAAATTAAATTGATATCTTTAAATCATTCTTTGCTTAAATCTATTTTTATAAGAGTATTAATTTTACAATATTATAATACTAAAACTAATACTTAGTTATTAACGCAAATCTATCCACTTTTTAATATCTAGTTTTCTTCTTTATAATTTACTATTTTGATCTATATTCTTTCTCTTAGTACCTGAACTTAAATAATATAAAGGTAGATTTTTCTCTAATGAACATCAAATCTTGCAATGTTAAGATGAATCTGCCTTTCTCTCTTATTATGTTTAATCTAAATTCTTACTTGAGTATGAATTTCATAATGCTTCTTTAATATATAATTTCATTATTCTTTTTAGTCCTTTTATAAATCTTCCTTCTGAGCTATCTGCTTTATATCTATTAATAAAATCCTTAGTTTAAGCTATAACAGACTATGTTGGCTGCTTAATCTTATTACTAATTATTCTTCTTGGTATCTTTAGAATCTTAAGACTTTTGCTAATAATAAATCTGCTAGTTTACTTACTAATGAAAAGATCTAACTTAGCAATATGATAAAATGATTGGGATATTAAAAGAAAATTAAGGAACTAGGGACTAGACTAAGCAGCTTTAAAGCTGAATCAAGTAAAGTTTATCTTAATTATAATAATAACTGCTTTATTACCAAAGCATTTTCCAAATATTAAATGTAACTAAATAAAACTAACCTTAAAGACTCAAAGTAAAGCTTATCAGAAGATGCTGGACTAATTATGTATCCTTGTGCAAATTTAAATTACTGCTAACGTATATGCTCACTGATAGTTCAGTCTCTAAAATAAGTAACTAATTAAGATAATCTTTCTACTTCCTAACTAGCTAGCTACAGAGAAATAAAGTTAATGCCGCTTTATATTTCGAATATTAGAATGAAAATTGCTTAGGAAATATGTTTAGAAACTTCTTCTATAGTGTTGTTTAGCTTAACAGACCTTCTATTCTTAAGGCTTCCAAAAGAATAAGTTTCTGTATTTAAATCTAATTTTTCTACTTTATCTTTTCTTAGTTTTAATTAATGAGTGGATGATTTGTAGTTACACTCTATAGTCTAATGCATTCTCCTATATCTCTTTTTGTTATTATTTTTAATTATATTTTGATATTTAAATATTGGGTAGCTTCATTTCTATCAAATATAAACTAAAGATATAAACTTCTTAGCATTTGATATGCTACAGTAAAGTATCATTGATAGTATATTTTATTAAATCACTTTTCTTTATTATACTTATGGTTATCCTTTTCTATCTAACTATCTTACTAAACTAGATAGTTAGATTTGTCTTCTTAATTAAGCTAAAACTATAAATTAATTATATTGTTTTTAAATGAAGGAAATTAAAAAAGGATTAAATGAAAAGGAAAATAAATAATGAGGATTAGACTGTTAATATCCAATAAGTAGAAAATACTTTAATTATCCTTAAATATAGAAATTTAACATACATAAGGTAGATAATTATAAGCAATTCAAGTATTAGAACAAAAAATATTTGGAGGGTAAAATAAAATATAGATCCAATAAAGAAGAAAGCTAAGTAATAGTAAATCTAAATCTAATAAAAGAGAAGTACCAAAATACATTATAAGTTTAATTATAAGAGATATTATTTATTTTAGAAATACTTTAATATCTAAGATATCTCTAACTAGTTATTATGACAGATTATTTAAGAGGTTGTAATAAGATTTAGTCTAGGTAATTTAATAAATGTGCTTATTTAAAGAACTGTTTCAGTATAAGAAAAGATTAGCAGAACCAATATTTAAAGACGTTTGACTACTTTTGTTTAGACTTGCAATCTAAATTGCAGGCGATACATCAACTATTGAAAGTAGAATATGTAGTCAAATTAGAATAGGTTAGAATAACCAGTTCTTCCTACTTTAGAAAAACTATTCCTCAGGATATTTAGCATAAAAAGTACTATTGGATTCTTAAACTAATTCTTTACAATATTTTGGTAATTTAAATAGGAAAGGTATAATATAAGAACGTAATTTAAGCTAGTGATATCTAAGAGTCTAAGTAGCTTTGTAACAAGGTTTAACATTAAGCCATATATAAATACTAGAATCTGCTATGTTTCTTAAAGAAGAAGTATATAAAGAGGCCTAATAAGTATAATCAGAATCTAGATTAAGAAAAGCAAAGAATATCAAGATTGAGAGTCAAGATTCAAAAGAGATTAAGGTTTAAGGGAAATATAAGATAAATCTTAAAAAGCGAAGTAAAAATGGAATGATGAGAAATTTACGAGATCTTGAACTTATTGGATGTAAATTTATAATTAAGAAATCAACCTGAAGACTAAAGTTAAAAGCTGATAAATAAAACAAGTGAATAACTAAAAAAGATATTTAGAGAAGCATTATTCAAAGGAAAACATTCCTTAACTTAATTAGGTTACAGTTCATTTTTTATATATATTAATGAATTAAAAAAGCATCAAGTATCAATGATACTTTTAGCTTAAAGTTACTCTTTTTGCGGCTGTAAAATGAGTAATTGAAGAAATAGTAAATTTGGTGGGTAGCAATTTCTCAGTAGAAAAATGATTCTATTATTAATATTAAGAAAAACATCGAGAATTATAATAGTGCTTTCAAAATTTAATGCAGGAAAATAAATTTAAGCTGCTTGCTTCAATAAACATGTAAGACATGGGAGGGATCTTAAATGCTAATGAAAAATTCACAGATCTATATTTAGAAGGGAATAATTAAAAAAATAAAGCTGAACTTCGATAAAATTCTCATGATAAACTCAAAACTGGGGCTGTAAGATATTTTAGAGATAATAGATCAAGGTTTTAAATGATATCGATTAGATTAGATAGTAGAAAGATCTTGATGTACTTAAAAGGATTATAACCTATGAAGCAAAATAAACTTGAGAAATCAAGAAAAAGGCGGATAAATAAAGATTTTAACTTTTAAATAGAGTCAAACAAATTTGGGCGGTATTTATATATTATAAAATACTGTTTTATTTTTAAACTTTTACGAATAAATTCCTAAAATTTAATTAAAATCAAATACTAAAGAAAGCTAAAATAGGCCTTTTATAGTATTTATTAAATAGATTTTATTCTAAGAGTTTTTTTTCTGGATATCTAGTAATTAGAAGGTGTAATAAGAATGCTAATTATATCAATGAAAATAGAAGATTACTTTCAGAAATGGAATAAAAGATAGAAAATATGCAAACTGAAGGATCTTCTAACTATGCGATCTTGGTTAGTTAATTACTACATTAAAAGTTACTTAAGTTTAACAAGGCTATCTAGGGTGTTAAAATCTCATTTCAGTAAGCTAATTTTTAATAACAAAATAAGAAAAAAAAGGCTGGGTGAGTAAAAGAAAAGAGTATTTGAATGATAAAGATAAATTTAAGAAGTAGATAAATAGTAAAATATTGAACCTCTGGAATTAAATTAGTTAGATAAAGGCATGAAATCTAAAATGGAAATTGTTCAATGAGAAATAAGAACTAAAACTAAAAATGCCATTTGGCAGAGATAACGCTAGTAGCTTTCTCTGTAAGATATTAATTTGTAATTTGTGAATTGAATTTTAAATTAATTGAATATTAATAAAACTATCATAAAAGATTAAAGTTATCCACAAAAAGCATATAGAATACGTTATGATAGAGTCATAAATATTATTTAATTAAGCATTCTCTTTAATAGTATTTAAACTCTTAATAAATTGCTTGTCTATGGATTATCTATATTATAAGGATATAATTAAAGCTATTTATTTTCTTATAATTAATTTAGTGATTAAAAATGTCCAAAATGTAAGGATTTGTGTTATATGTGATGATGGGTTTATGAGATTAATAATCTAAGTGGTAATGTATAGGTAGTGATGATTAAATGCAATGTATAAGAGGAATAATGTTATATTCTGTCTTGATGTTAAGTTAAAATAAACTAAACTTGTACATTAACTAAAAACTATGAAAACTAAAATTTATAACTTGTGTTAAGAGCATCAAATAGTACTGTAACTAATATGTTCTAAAGATAATTAACTTATATATAAAACCTGCTTAATAACTAATCACAATCATTAATTTGAGCTAACATTGGAAAAAATTAAAATATTACAGAAGGAAAATAAGAATCTATTAATTGCTGCTTTTATCTAATCGTAGTTATCTACTATTAATCTTAAATTAGCCTAGCACATTTTAGATTTTCTCCTTAGAATTAAATAAGACAAAATTTTAAGCGATTGAACATGCAGGATATAACTGCTACTAATAAATTAACTATTTAAGCACAGAAGCAAAAATTTAGTCTTTAAGATGATAATTTGTTAGATCTATTTAGTTCAAGATGTCAAATCAATCGAAAGATAAGATCTTTGACAGCATTGTTCTTAAAGTTTTAACTATCAAAAGCAAATCACTTTATCTGCTTATCATGAACACTTTTTCAACTTTTGCTATATTAACCATTTTCTGCCCCAAATTAGACGCTTTAGCAACAAATCATCTAAATAAGCAACTCATTACATTTCATATACAAGCTAACTATTCTATTTCAAAATCTAGGCTCACTTCAGCTTTTTTCCTTAAATTTATGATGGGATTTCGGTCAAAACCAACCTTAATTCATGTATACTATATTTTTAAAGACCTCTAGAACAAAATTGGAGGACTTACTCTCCAGTGGGCTCTCGCTAACGCTTTTACGTTGTGATCATTCCAATCACCGAGACGAAACCCGTTGTCGTTATTTCTTGTCACTATCTCTCTCAGTCAGGATTGGGTAATTTGTGTGCCTACTGCCTTCCTTGATGTTGTGATGTGGTAGCCGTCTCTCATACTTCCTCTCCGGAATCGAACCCTAATTTTCTGTTATCTGTCACTGCCATGGTAATCCAATACACTACAATCGAAAGCTGATAGGACATAAAATTGAATGGCCTGCCATACTCTCCAGCATGGTTCTCGTGTATTAAAATTTCCACACGGACGATATCTAATAAATATTTTGAATGTTTTATATCTTTAAATTAATTATCCTTTTTATAATTATCTATAGTGTAATGAACTACCCAATTTATTACTACTATTTCAACCAATCAAATATAATAACACTAATCCTTTTTAAATCATTACCATTATTATTTTCAATCACTCATAATGCTCAAAACACTATTATTCAGTTATGCATCATTTTACACTCACTCATTATTTTAACACTCGATTCACCACTATTATTCAATTATCAAATCAATGTTTTCTGTAGTTCTTAACTTTATCTGCTGAAGAATTCCAGACTATCTCTAACTTCTCCTGCTGAGAAGAATTTTCCTCTAGAAGCAAAATTTTAAGACTATAAATGCTGATTTGTTAGTTATTTCTTTTTCTTTCCTTACAGAATTGCTATTTATCACTTTACTCTTCTATAATCTAAATCTCTTCAAACTGCATATATATTCCCAATTTTAGGTTTCAGCAACATTTCCTCAATAATTAATCCTTAAACCTTAAGTAACTTAGCTGCTTTTAATCAAAGTAATACCTACCTCATTCTTATGATACCTTACTAAATTGTAGTGACTAAGCCACTTTAAAAATCCTAACTGCAAATACTTAATCACAAGGTATAGAACATTCTATTATAACTTCTAGACACATTTAAAGTTCCAGTCTCAATGCATATCTTAGACTGTACTAATATAGTTAGACTTCTCTTAGAAACTCAGAGTTTTAATGTTTTATTTGCTTACTCCTAAGAAACATATAGGAATAGCTATAATAATGATATCAAAACTTAACCTTATTTAGTAAGATATAAAGAATAAAGAAGATAGTAGATAGTAAAGCTTAGGATAATAAAGAGACTAGTTTTAATAAAGGATTATATAATAACTATTAACTTGTCTTTATTAGCAATAACTAGTTACTACTATATTAGATACTATACTTCTATTATCTTTAATTCTCTTAAGCTTATTAATATTATTAGTCTTATCTAAATTGCTTTAAACTAAAACTTTAATCTCACCAAGTAATTAACTTCAGTAATATTTAGAAATGCAGCTCAAGGAGATAGATAAGGAAGACTTATAGCGATAAATTATCAAGAAGTAATTTTTCAAAGTTAATAGTCTTACCGACTCCATTAGCTTTAAATTTAAATATTATTAATCCTAGGAAACTTAAAAAAGCAACAATCATCAAAGTACTTTTATCATAAAGTTGTTCGATTATATAGCTATTAATAATTATTTTAGATTATAGAGTAGCAATCTACAGTAGCCTACTAGTCTCTCAATTGAGTTTGCATTCCAATCCTATAAAAAAGAGAGTTTGAAGGAACATTCAACTTAGCGATAATATTGATTCACTTTAGAAGATCAACTAGAATACTAATCTTAACAGAAGCAGATATAGAAAAATTACTCCCACCACTTTAAAACAGTTAGCTTATAAAGAAAAGATAATTTGCTTGAGGTAATTGGATGTTCTAATAATATAGAATGTGGATATATTGACAGTAAATACTAAATTTTATCTTTAGAAGGGACAGAAAATAAGGTCTAGCTGTAGATCTATTGCTTCTGACAAAAATCCCTTCAAGAAAAATGGATTTAGAAGCTTGAATCACCCAGATTATTTAGAACTAAAAAGCACAAAATTAGAAGAAAGACTAAGTAAAAAAAAGGGTTATTTGCATTAATATCTTAAAAGGATATAAAAGGACTAGCACCTTATATAAACCTGCTTTATAAAAGATAAAGAAAATTATAAAAGTTTAAGGATGTAATTATTAAGAAGTTCATCCAAAAAAGATTAGACTCAATGAAAACATCAATAGTTTATGGATATAAATGTTTAGCAAATGCAATTTGATAGTTAAAGACTAAAGGTTTAGAATAAAGAGTTGAATAGTTGTATGATAACTGAATAAAAATGTATTTTTTAGTTTAGACTTATGTTAATAATTTTAAATTTAAAGATGTTATTAGTAAAGATTTATCATCTCTCTATATAATTTTTAAGATGATAATTTTGAAATAGATTTGAATCATAAACTATTATATGTTTAGCAAAATGTAAAAAAGGGAAATATTTTGGTATGGCTGGTAAGATAATGGTAATATTTGAAATTAGATTAGAATGATGAAATATAGTAATTAACTTAAAGCTACTCTATTGATTTAAATAATATCTTATCTTTTTGTATTTTATTCTTTGGTAATTATTAGTTATTAATTTAGATTTAAGGTAGCACTTAGGTATTTTAATAAGGTTTGAATGATGATTGATTAGTGTTATTTGAATAAGAAGCAGAGAGGTATAATAATAAAGATGGTTTAGTTAAATTAATAAATAACTACTTAATAAAGGGTTGATATTCCTTTCTCTCTTTAAATTAATCTCTCTGAATTCTATAATTTAAATATTTGGCTCTAATCTGCTTAATCTTGTGTAGCTTAATTTCTTAAATAAGATTTAAAGTTGTTGTTCTGTAATTGAGCATTTTAGTTTTTCAGCTGTAAGTTTGAGTCTGTTTAGAAGAAATTAGACTTAATTTGTATGTTGACTTAAAGGTTTGTTGTAAGGTAAATCTGATTGAATAAATAGTTAGGATTTAGATAGATAGTAAGTATGTATTGATGATTAGTACTTTAGGTTTGTATATGATTAAGCCTGATTATTGATATGATGCTATATGGTGTTTTAGAATGGTATATTTAATTTAGAATTAACTACTAGACAATTTAACTAAAACCTTTATTTTCATATAAGTTTAAGTTTATTATTCTAATGTATAAATAGCTCTTTTAGTAATTATGCTTGCTACACATCAACTACAGAGCTAACTTATTATACCATATCTTCCATAAACCTATCCACAATCTTATGGCCTTCTAAGTTTTTACTTTTAAATTCAAAAAATAAAATGCAACAATTTTCCCTACTATTATACTTATGAAATATATAGGAATAAATTATCATTTATGAAATATACCTATGGCTAACATAGATACAAAATCATAATAACCTTAATCAAATCCATAAAAGCTAAAACTAATTCATTATTTCAATTAACACTACATAAGTAGTTAAGATAACACAACTAAAACACAAACAAAAAACCATTATTTAGTAGTAAGTACAACTATTTATCAAAATCAATCCCATACATTTCAAAAGTCCTAGTAGAGACGCTTTAATTTAATAGTCATTCAAAAAATTAACATAATTGCTCATAATTAAGCTTAAGATTATTAAAACACTAATTTTAATCTAAGGCTTACACTATACTAATTCATTTCTCTTTTTTAATCAACATCAACTAGTTATATAGATATCATTATCTAATCTTATTGCCTTCAATTCTCCTTTTTAATAACTCAATATTCTAAACTATTATATTCATTCCTAACTAAATAATACATAGTCTTCCTATACCAATATTATCTCTTTAATCATCATCACCTTAAGTCATCAATCATCATACCACTCCTTATTCTCGCTTCAGTTTAACATACTCCTTATCAGTCATCTGCTCATTTTCATTACCATATCCATCATACTCGTTCATGCTACTATATCATACTATCTTTAATATCTTTAAAATTCTATTCTAGTTTCAACTTTTAGCCAATCCTTTAAAAAACCCATCATAACCTTAAAAAGCAAGCTACAACTAAAGCTTGCAATATAAAATCTTCATTTAAGCTAGCCACTAGATTGGGTGCAAATGTAGATAATCATAATTACCAATAATATAACAAACTGTCACTACATTTAATTCAGATATTCTAAATTCTACATCTCCAAACTATAACTATAACTATCACTAGCCAACCCCATTCCACTTCCAATCATTTCATATCATCTAATCCTTTAAATATCAAACCTAAATCATTTGCTATCTCCACTTTTATATTCACATTATATCAAACCTAAGTTATTTAACAGAGACTAAAAGCTAGACACAAAGGGAAAAAGCGAAGCTAAAACAGAAAGCTGAAGGAGAAAATGAAATCTTAGGATTTATTGATAATAGACTGTATCAGAAGCTGAATCCACAAAATTAAGACTCTTCAAAGTAATTTTGTTTATTAATATAACTACTTCTTACCTGCTCTAGAAATGTGTTGCAACTAATTATCTACTGAGGAATTTTTAAAGAAGAAGATTAGTACCTAATGAGGAGAAAGTCATATCAAGTAATTAAAATAGTAAGCTTAAAACAATCAAATAAGCATTGCAAACGAATAGCTTAAGAAGACTTAAAGAATAGCTCTGATTTATAAAGAAGTAGCTTTTCTAATTTATGTGTCTTACCAAGCTCATTATTTTTAAAACTTAAATTTTATTTAATACTAAGAGACATAAAAAAGTATCTATTATCAAAGCAATTTAAGCCTAAAATTCCTCTATCACATAATTAGCGAAATAACTTTCGATCTATAGAATGTAAGTCCAATATTAGTTTAATAATTATATAACTTAGTTCATGCTTCAATTCTATAAAAGAGAAATTGTATGGAATATTCAGCTTATTGATTAAAGGCTTACTACAGAAAATCGCTTCAAACTTGATCTTAAAAAGAACTTATAATAATTGCCCTATCACTTCAAAAAAGTTGGTTTAGAAGAAAAGACAATTCCCTTTACTATAATTGGATATAGCAATAACGCAGAATGGACCTAAATAGCCAGTCAAAGATCACTAGCTTTCTTTAAATGTGAGATAAAAGTAAGATCTTGCAGTAAATTTACCTCACCTTAGAAATAAAGCCACTAAAAATGGAATCAAAAGATTGTATCACCCAGATAGTTCAGAGTCAGGAGTATAAGACTAGAGATAGACTAAGAAAAAAGCAGGCTGGAGAACATTTAGATTTTTAATAGTTTAGAAAGGATAGATACCTTATGCAGCTACTTAAACTTAAGAAGCCAAAGAAAAAATAGATAGAATAATGATCTTATTTTTATTCCTAAATTGCTAGTTTCAATAACTTCTTTCCCTATTAACTATTTTATTCCCATAATTTCTTCTGAAATTCCCTTCTACTAACTAATTTTTCTTCAATAGTTCAAAACTTTCATATTGCTTCATACTAAAATAATTTTTTTATCCAAATTGCAGTTTCCACCAGCACTCAGCTTTTATCCTTCTTTTATAATAAAAATAGAGGTATTTGGAGTTAAATTTTTTATATCTTAGATAGTTTACATTTGATTGAAGAAACTTTAAGATTTATATTTGAGCATAACCAAAACAAAAGATTTAATTTATCTTCGCTTGATAGGTTTTCTAATTTGATTCTACGTCTAAAAGTAATAAAATTTTAGAAATAGAACTAAATGTTGGTATAACACCTTCTTATTAGAAATAAAGGTAAAACTTAGATATTAATATGATATCATGTTTGATTAGTATGTTTAAGTCCTTAAAGATTGACTTTAAATAAAAGAAGAAAGTATCTTCTGATATGTAAGATATATTCTTACTAATTTATGAAGTTTATAAGATTTAAGACTTTTAAAATTCTTCAGTATGATATTTTAAATAAGATAAGGTTTATACTTAAATTATTATTTAAATGCTTAGATGTTTAGCTTATGTTTTTTATAATTTGAATGAACTCCTAAATTTGCTAATCTTTTATTTCAAAATTTAAAATTCTTAATTATTAAAATTTGTTGTATTTCTTTAGTAATGCTTTTACATTTCATTTTTATCCTTTCCATTTCATATGAAAATATAGATATTCTTTAGTATAAGTAATTTCCTTTCAT
This sequence comes from Loxodes magnus, assembly GCA_946699065.1. Classification (NCBI taxonomy): domain Eukaryota; phylum Ciliophora; class Karyorelictea; order Loxodida; family Loxodidae; genus Loxodes; species Loxodes magnus. The sequence continues at coordinate 15,361 of CAMPDV010006313.1, read as the reverse complement.
TTTATCTATTATTCTATTAGTAATCTTAAATATCTGCAAGATCCAAGCCTTTGATTCAATTTTCTCAGTAAGTTTATCGTCTGAGTAGTTAAAGCTACAACTCTATTTTATTGTTTCTCTTTTCTTAATAAAGATCTATGGGCTTTTTCTTAGTATTTAGAGTCACTCGCAATTTATCATATCTTACTGCTAACAAGTTTCTTTATTTATCTTTAAGAACAACTTTTCAATAACTCTTGATTGTTTCAGATTAATATAAAATAATATCTTCTTGAGATATCTATTTAATAGCTAAGCTTATAGTGTTAGAAGTGGTAATTTTATAATATCATTATTAGCTAAAAGTATCTTTGCTTTACTTTTATCTTTAACAAACTTATTCTTACCCAAGTTTGCCTTATGTTTTCTTAAAACTATTTAGAAATTATCACCTTAACAATTCATTTTTCAAGTCTCAGCATTTTCATTTTTTCTTAACTTTTTCCCTTTCAATAGTAGCTTACAGATACCAAATAGCTTAATCTCTTAATTAACAGTCTATTTTGATTTAATGTCTGACTTTAATATCTTTTTATTCTAATTCTTTCCTTTTATGCGACTTTAAATGTTTCCTTCTTCAATACTTTACAAATAATACTTTAAACTAGCATTTAACTTAATACTTTCTTACACAGCTTTATAGATAGTTAGTTAAGTTCAGCTTAAGTTACAGGCTTCTATTATATTTACTCTATTTAACATACCAATTCAAGTACAAAACAAACTCAACATACCATTAGTACCAATAAAGGCTTAATATCTTTAAATTATTGTAGGAAGTGCTCCTAACTTAATAACAGGCTTGCTAATTATCAATCTTTTCTCAGCGATAATATTCATTTCCCTTAAGTAATTAACCTTCAAATTTCAATCCTTTAAAAAACTTTACTCTATTACCATTTTTCTTAATTGAAATACCGTTTTTAACTAAGTTTATCAGTCAATTTATTTTAAGCTCAAATCTTACTATATCCCTTTTATGATCTAACAATTTCCCTAATTAGCCAAATCCTCTATATTCACTTTTTTTGTATATCAAACAGCCATCTTATCTAGATACTTTCTTTGAGTTATATCCTACTACTTCCCTTCTACGAACTTCAATTTTGATAATTTCCTACTTTTATTTCCGTTTTACTTGCCTCTATTATTTACCAATCTCCTTTAGTTTAAATATCTTTTCTTTTATCATACATTTTAATATTAGGCTAAGCAATTATTTTTAATCTCTTTCAATTAAACTCTATAAATGATAGCTTTAATCATATTTTTCACTTTTATAGTTTAGCATTCTTCTTATAATCTCTCTTGAGTTCTTAAAATAAATTAATTTTAGTCTATTATTGCTTTGCTTTTTATAGTCTTATTTTGGTCTATTACATAATGAAATTTATCATAGCAACATAATTATAAAGTTAATTTATATAAATCTTCGTTCTTTTTTCCGAAATAGTGTTATTCTTTTATCGTTAGTCTGAGTGACTTCTATCTCTATGAGTTAATAATTTAACTTTCTCATTGACATATATTTCAGCTAACTGATACTAGTTTAAAAGTTTAAAAGTTTAACTCTGTTAGTCTTCTAAATAAGCTGTATCAGCAGCTTCTCTTTTCTTCTACTCTCTCAACTTTTAATTAATTTTCTTTTTAGTCTAAAATTTAGGTAGTTTCAGTTAGAACTTTAGCATCACAGAGTATCTAGGTCTAAGCGAAGAAATTTGGAGAGTAAAATTTTAAAAAGGGAAAATAGGAAACTTAATTTATTGTTTAGTATCTAATTCCTAAATCTATTACACTTCAATAATTATAAATCTGTTTTATCTTAGATATTATTAATCTTTATACCTTCTTACTCACAATCATCACATAAATTAGTTATTAAAATTCCTTTTAGCTTCACTCTAATGTGAATAGATATCTTTTGTCATGTTAGACTAGCTCTTATTCATTTATAGCTTTTTTAATACTAAGAGTTTTAGTTCTTGATAAATCTTCTTTTATTCATTTTTTAAACTTAAGAATTTAGAGAGTTTAGCTGTATTTTTATTGGCTACAGTCTTAATTTGCTAGTTCTTTTTTATAAGTATTAAATTCAAATCTTCTGCTTTTTTCTTATCTTTTCAAGGTTATATTATTCTAATAGGTATTTTTCCTTTCCAAGTTAATCTAAACCCTTTTATTTTAAAATTCACCTAATTATCCTTTATCTCTAGTTTATTATTATAAATTCTAAAGTTTATTTGGACGCTCCCAGTTTTTAATTAATTTGCTAAGTAAGTTTATCGTCTGAAGTGTAATAAGCCTGAAAACCCTATTTCATACTTTGTCTCTTTTCTAAATATAGATAGGCAAGTTTTGTCTTAACATATAGAGTTTAGCCTATCTGCTATAACTAGTGATTTAACTTTACTTTCTAAGTTTATTCTCCAAACTGCAATATAGAGTTTTTTATTTCTTATTTTCAGCTTAGCTTTAATATCCTTTTTTTAGTTACTATTAGATTTAAGTTCCAACAATTATACTTTAGTTTATAGCTATAATAGCAGGTATTAGGAAAGGAGAAATAACTAATACTTGGAATAAAAATTAGCTTTAGGTTAGTTAAACTTGGTAATTATCTTCCAGTGGTGTTCGAAATGCTATATAGAGCAAACTTGTAATGCTATCTATTATTCATAAATCATATTATTCTATAACAATAAAAGGTAGAAGTAAGATACTAGATTTAATAAACTGTTCTGAAAAAGGCTTTTGCTATGACTCATAATTAATTTAAAAGCTAAGATATAAAGTAATCTCTTAGATAATAATTATTAATTTTAGCAAACCAGTAAGTATATAACTTATAAACTAAAGATTAAACTCATTTCTTTAAATCATTCTTTAAATCTATTTTTACAACACTATTCAATTATATTATAATACTAGTATTCAGTTATTTACCAAAATCTATTTACTACTATCTCATTATTATTTCCTATCTATATTCTTTCTCTTACTACCTCAGCTTCTATAAACATTCATCTTTTACAATCAACATCCAGTCAATGCTACCATAAATATGCCTTTCTCTTTTATTATCTTTCCTTCTGAGCTATCTGCTTCATATCTATTAATAACATCCTTGGCTTATGCTATAACAGACTATGTTGGCTGCTTAGTCTAATTACTAATTATACTTCTTTGGTATCTTTAATATCTAAGACTTTTACTAATAAACATTTACTAGTTTACTTATTAATGAAAAGATCTAACTTAACCATATGATAAAATAGTTAAAATAACTAAAATAAGATTAAGAAAAGAACTAGACCAACCAGATTAAAAATAGAGTCAAGTAAAGTATTAGTTTCATGCTAATCATAATTACCCAATTTACCTAAACTATTTTCCAGATATTAAATTTAAATAACTGAAATTAAGCTTAGAGATATAAAGTGAAGCTTATGAGAAGATACTGAACTAAATATATATACTAGTGCAAACTTAAAGTACTGTTATCGTATATGCTGACTGATAGTTAAAGTCTCTAAAATAATAATTTAATTAAGATAATATTTCTACTTATTTATTAGCTAGTTAAAGAGAAATCAGGTTAATATTGCTATATATTACGACTATTTTAATAAAAATTGTTTAGGAAATATCAAATGATAACTACTTCTATAATGTTGTTGAACTTTATAGTCCTTTTACTTTTAAGACTTTTATAAGATTAAGTTTCTCAGTATTTTCTATTTAAATCTAATTATTTTTCTTGATAATTTCCTAGTTTAAGTTAATAAATTGGATACTCATAGCTTGACTCTATAGTCTAATGAATGTTCCTATATCTCTTTTTTTTATTTTTAATTATATTATGATATTAGAATATTCGATAGTTTCATTTCTGCCCAAATATAAGTTTAAGAATGCACTAGTTGAAACATTATTCAATACTTAGAGATGTTTAACATTAGTACATATAATTGACTAGATATTTATCAAAGGTCTTTAACATCACAAGGAAACTTAAGTTCTTTTAGCATTTAAAACAAAAAGTAATAGACCTAATAACTTAGTGAATGTATTAAATAAATATAGATATCTTTTGATTTTTTAGCATTCTTTATTTTAGTTACTTAAATTATTCTAACTTTGATAATGTCATGTTAATACTTAAGATGCTTATCATTTAGATAGTTAGCTCTTCAATAATACAGCTCTTAGCTTGATACTTATATTACCCTATTAGCTAAACTAGAAATATAGGGGATTCAATATTACTCTTTTATAGAAGCATGCTTAATGATATATCTCTATTACTTGATTAGTCTAAAGTTCTTCTCTTAATAACTAGAAAGCTTTAAATCCCTATCTATTTTATCTTTTACCTTTAAACTTGTAAAATAGTAAGTTACTTAAATCTTACTATAGTTAGCATTTTATATGCTACAGCTTTAGTATCATTCATACCTAATTTTTTATAATAGCTTGTCTTTTGCTACTATACTAATGCTTACCCTTTTCTATTTAACTACCTTTAATTAATCATATTCATTTTAAATCAGAGATAATAAAAACAAAAGGGATTAAAAGAGAAGGAAAATAAATCAAGGAAGTCAGACTGTTATGATCTATAAGTAGAAAATGCGTGAATAATCCTTAATTATAGGAATAGGACATGGATAGGGTAGATAAATATAAGCAATTTAAGTACTAGAAGAAGAAAAATTTGGAGGGTAATATAAAAGAATGATCCTATAAGAAAGAAATCGTAGTAATAGTAAATTAAATCTTGCAAAAGAGAAATAACAAAATGCATTATTAGCTAGTTTAATGATAAGAGACATTATTTATTTCAGAAATACTTTAATATATAAGATAATTCTAACTAGCGATTGAGTCAGGTTATATAATAGGTTGTAATAAGATTTAGTCTAGGTACTTTAATAAATGTGCTTATTTAAAGAACTGTTTCAGTATAAGAAAATATTAACAGAACCAACATTTAAAGACGTTTGACTACTTTCGTCTCAGACTTGCTAGCTAAATTGCAAGCGATACATCAACTATTGAAAGTAGAATATGTAGTCAAATTAGAAAAGGTTAGAATAACCAGTTTTTCCTACTTTAGAAAAACTATTCCTCAGGATATTTAGCATCAAAAGTACTATTGGATTCTTAAAATAATTCTTTACAATATTTTGGTAATTTAAATAGGAAAGGTATAATATAAGAACGTAATTTAAGCTGGTGATACCTAAGAGTTTAAGGAGTTTCGTAGCAAGGTTTAACATTAAGCCTCACATAAATACTAGAATCTGCTATATTTCTTAAAGAAAGAATTATATAAAGATGCTTAATAAATATACCCAGAATATAGATTAAGAAAGGTAGAGAAATGCGAAAAGAAGAATCAAGATTCAAAAGAGATAAAGTTTTAAGGGAAATGTAAGCTAAATCTAAAAAAGAAAAAAGTGAATTAAAAATGGAGTAGCCGAGAATGAAGATACAAGATCTCGAACTCGGTGGAAGACTAATTTTATATTTAAGAAATCAAACGGAAGACAAATTTAAAAGTTGATAAGTAGCACAAGTTTTTAGCTTAAGAAGATATTTAAAGAAGTAGCTATTTAAAGGAAATTGATTCCTTATAACTTAATTAGCTTTCAGTTTATTCTTTATATATACTTAAGAATTTAAAAAAGCATAAATTATCAAAGTTACTTTTAGTTTAAAATTATTCTTTTAAAAGTTGTTTATTGTGTTCTTAAAATAAAGTAGCTTATTAATTAATAGGTTATTCTATTTTATCTATTATATTCTATTTGCTATTTTTAATTTTCTCTTTACTCTTTTTATTTTTATAATTATTGATCTTAGTCAGTTAATATTATATTTAGATTTGATAGTTAGTCCCTCTATGTTTTTTCTTTAGTTATCTATTTTTTCTTTTTATTCTTGAATAACTTGCATCCATATATCTTTTATAAACCATTATAATAGATATATTAACCTACTTAATCTTAAATATTTAAATCCTGCTAATTTAGTTTCTAGTTAAGTAACTGTGCTATAAACTATCTATTTCCTGCTTATTACTCACATTTATCTATAATAATCTCTTCGAGTTAGACATAGTCATTTTATTTGCTACTATTAATTATGTACTTTCGATAAGTTAGAATTAATCTTATCTTTTGATCTATCTAATTAGCTTAAAATTTAATTAAAGTACTATTAGCAAATATGAATAACCTAGGAAATTATTAGCTCACTTGCTTCTAGTATGGTATTTCTAGTAGCAAGCTTTGATTAGTTTATCTGTTATTAAGCTTTACTAAAAATAGCTATTTTATCTTATAAATGCATAGTTTAATTTAATAATAACTGCTTTTTTATTTTACTCCTATAGGACCCTAATTTTTTCCTATATAAGTATATTTTAATGATTGTGAGTTGATATTAGGCAAGTATTACATGCAAGTTAATTATCTCAAGTACATATGATAGATAATTAAAGCTGATGTTCTTTACACAAGTTCTAGACTTTAATTTCAATTTATTTAAGCTCATGAACAACTTAGTTTATTTAGAGTTATGAAGATTGCAAGCTTAAGATTTTTCTACTTCCTTCTTAATTTTTCTACAGTATCATTTTGTTACTATTGTTTCCTCAGCTAGGTATGAGATTTAACTATATGATTAATTTTATTATAGATTAAGTATATTGCTATCTTGACTTCATTTTCCTTCTAACATCAGTTAAAAATTTAGTTTTTAAGTTAATAAAACTTCTTAAGTAAAATTTTCTGGACTTGACTAGCTTTTTTTAAACCAATTAGTATCTTCTACAATTTTATTAGATTTTAGTCTCTTTTTACCAAATTCATTTTTAATTAACTATGAGTCACTTAAATTTGCTGTGCTTACTTACTAAAATAATAATCAAATTTTAGATTTTTTACTTTCATACCAGTTTCTCTTCTAAAAATATTTAGCCCTCTACTCTTATTCTTAGTTTATTTTTTATTTCGTTTGATAATAAGATTTATCATTTAGTCTTTCTTATAGTTTGCTCATCTTTTCTACCTTGAAATAATATACAGACTTTTTCTCTTCCGGTTAAGGTTTCTGTCACTTTTATTAAATTGATTTTATTATCTAAAAACAAAATTAGGTTTTGAATAATTAGATTCGTTATTTCTTTAAGATTCTTTTTGATCTTTTTTATTTGTTCCTTTTGGCTGTATTATAACTTAATTGTAATGATATGCTTATGTAGCAAAATTATTAAATCTTTAATAAACTTTCATTAATAGCTGATTCCTCTATAATTTTATTAACTTTAGTAATTTCTTTCCTTCTTAGCTATTTTTTTTAACCTTCACTTAATAACCTTCAGTTAATTAGTTTTATGAAAGAGTTAGAATTTTTCATTTTTTCTCTTCTTCTTAAATTAATATTTTTTGAACATGGTTTTTTTCCTTCTAGCTGTTGCATTTTTTAGAAGCGTTGTTTGCTTAAAACAATCTAGCTACAGTAATGAATTATTTTTCTTTGAGAGTCTATTTTAAAACTAAGTAATTTAAGAACTTGTATTAAAAAATAAGTCAGCAGACTTAACTTATCCTCCATTTGGGTAAGACTTGAATTGTATTGTGAATTTGAAATGTTAATAGTTTTTTATGTTTAGGCATAATGATTTGAATAATAGATATTGACTAAAAGTCTTATCTTTATTAATAACTAAATTAATTAAATAAATATCTTTAATTTACTTTTTAAGCATTACTATTAAACTAAGATATAATTAGTATCTTTTGATAGTTAGATACTTTCTTACTTATTTAAAGTCTTTATTAATACTAAGATTTTTAAACTTTAGTATTATAATTTTTAATTTAAGGTATTTTAGTTATTAGAGGATTTATTATTTCAGAGTTTAAATTTGTATATTACACTAATACCGCCTAAATTTACTGAGCTCCTTTTATAAATCTAAAATCCTTACTCCTCTGTTCTTATCTTTATTTTTATAAAGTACTGCTTTTACTCCTTTCTCAATCCAGTAAAATCCTAGTTTTTCTAAGTCAACCTAGCCTCTTAGATTTATTTCTGTTTTTTGCTATAAAATCTAAAAAGCTGAGAGATTTCGAGTTTTGAATCCAATTTCTAAAGAAGAAAGTAATTTAAAACTTAAAAATACTACAGCTTATGAATCTTACTTCTCTAGCCCTTCTAAAGAACAATATAACTCTTACAAGCTACTCATATGATCAAAATCAAAGCCATTCTACTGTTGAGAAATATATTTAACTCTAAGCTGATTTTTCTTTCTATTACTCTCTTTATAAGACCAACAATATGAATTATGTGTATGATTACAGAGCAACAAGTAAATTAATGCTCTCATTTAGCATACTTACTTTAAGAATCTTGCATAGGGTTTATTATACTATCATTTAAGCTTATTTTTACCTAAGAACTTAAATCTAAGCAAATATAAGTTACACTGCTTATCTTACTATCAAAATACTCTATATAATCATATCAAACTTTAGCATAACTAACTATAGCTATATGCTTATTATATCAAAAAGCAAGAGAACCAACATTAATACAGTATTAGCTTACTAAAACTCAAATAGTACCTATTATTTTTATGCTAAGAAATAAAAGAAATTGTCTATTCTTTAAATGCAAGAGATTGGTATTATTTCAATAAGAGTGAAATTACTAAGAATTTTTCATCTTTAATAATCTTAAACTAAAATACTAGTTATTATCATTCTTTCCTATTAGTTATAATGATAAAGCCATTTAAGTATTATGGATATAGTACCAGTTCTCAATAGCTATTTACTATACTTTTTTATCTATGTGCAAAATATTAAAAATGTAATTTTCTAATTCCCAATTTAAAGAGCATCAATAATCGTAAGATGCTTGATACTCTTTAGCGTCAGTCTACTCCTTCCTATACATAGTAATATCTTTAACTCTAAATATTAATTTTAAAATAATCTTTCTTCTAAGCTATCTGTTTCTATATTAGTTATTAGATGTTACTCGTTTGCTATTAGTAGATTATATTATCCATCATACTTAACTTTAAAATATGATTATACTTCTATGGTATCTTTAATATCTTAGATATTTGCTAATGAAAGTGAGTATATCGCTAGTATCTCTTTTTGTATTTATTTAATTAATGAATCACTTAGTTTCTACCTAATATAAGCTAAATGATTTGCTTATTGATAAAGAATCATATTTTTTAAAATATCTAATCTAAAGAATGACAAAAGCAAAACTTTTAATTATCTGACTATATCTAATAACTTAGAGAAGCCTCTAGCTGGATTCAAGTTCTAAAAGGAAAATTTTCAAATAATTATTCTATTTAGGTAGGTTTTTGAAATATTTGACTATCAAGCAAGCATTCATAACATAGTAATCTCTGTTTGAAGAAGAAAATCGGCAAATCATCCTACCTCTATACAATAAGACACCGTTCTGAGTTTATATAAAGTGAGAACTTAGTTGTTTTAAACCAGTAAAATTAATTTTTGAAATATCTGTTTATTAGAACACAAGGATTAAATACAAAACTAAGGTTAACACTTTATTGTAATGATCAAATTGTGTTGTGAAAGTTTAGATTTATTTGAGTTTTTCTTCAGAAAGTAAATTTTTATAGTTTATTGACACTATAAATTCCTTTTTTTAGTCTCTTTACTTAGACAAAATAGTATTAATAGCTTCAATTATTCAATATAGTTAAGATTCACAAATATTTAATCTTAGATAGAGATTTATCATTCACTTTAATATAGAGATATCTTTAAAGATATTAATTTTGCTGCTTTTTTATTGTATTGTAGTATTAATTTGAATGATCAGAAACTCTTCAATCATCCGTCTTTTTATATTCTTAAATGTTTAAATAATGTTACTTATATCTGACTAGAGTAAGTATTAGTTATGATAAAACTGAAATTTAAGCGAAAACTGATTTTATTCTTATCCTAAACCTTTGAATTCTCTAATTGAAACCCTTTTCTTTCTATCTTTTGCTATTATTGATGATGAAATAGAAAGAGCTAGTCTTTATTATCTAACCTTATAGTTTTTTTTATTTATAATCTTATTGCTAATTATATGACTTAGAGTTACTATCATTAATTAAGATCTGCTACTTTTAAAAACTTACTTTTTACTATTTATTGAATTGCAAAATTAAAAGAAGGAATTTAAAAGAGAAACCTAGGAATTCAATCAAATTAGACTTTTAGCTTTTTACGAGCGACAAAGGTTGAAGATTCATTTATAATAGAGATGAACATACATAAGACGACTATTATTTAACATTTGAAGAATGAGAAGAAATTAGTGATGATAGGTAAATAAAAGATACAATTAAAAAGGAATAAAAGTAGGAAAATATTAAAGTTTAAGTTTATAGAAGAGAAATTGTAAGATATAGCTCTAGAAAGCGTCTAGATTAGAAGATTGTTATATAAACAATATTAATATATCAAGATGATACTTATTAGAAAACTATCAGATTATATAAGAGGTTATAGCTAGACTAAGTTCTAATAAATCGAAAGATTACCTTAATTCTAAGCGCTATTTAAGTTAAGCAAACTGTTAATAGAACTATCCTTTTTAAACCATTGGAAAATTTACTACTTAAGCTTAATAGTTAAAGGTTTAAAATATTATCAATAATAGAAGAGCAATAAATAGCTAAGACTGGATCAAGCTCGAGCAATCAGCATTTCTTGCAATCATTATAATAACTCTAAGAATATTTACCTTTGTAAGCACTAATGATATCCTAAACTTCTTCTGTACTATAATTTGGTACTTAACTATTGTAAGTATAATAGAAGGATATAAAGTAAACTGAAGTTAGTTATTTTCTATGAAGTTTTGTAGGAAAGTACTACGTTAAGTTGCAAAAATATTTAAAATTTTTATTTGTAAAGTAACTACAAAAGAAACATACAATGAGGCATAAATGTAAGAATCTGATTAAAGATATTAAAGTCGAAGACTAAATCAAAATAAACTGTTATGATTAATTAAGAGATGAAGCTATTTGGAATCTGTAAGTTATTTTTGAAAAGGAAAAAGTGAAACAAAAAGGAAAATACTCAATAGTCTTTATTAAGAAGAAAGAGAAAAATAAAACAGAACTTTAAATTTCAACGCCTTCAGATTATAAACTTTCAGAGAATTTAATCTACGGCTTGGATTGTAATGATATTAAGAGTTATTATTAAAAAAATAGTAAAAAGAAAAGAGACAACTTAGACATCAGAATAACTTGATTTTCAATTATTAAGAATTGATAAATATCTAATACGAAAGCAAAGCTACAAAGCTGAAGAAATATACAAAACTCATTTAAATAATGATAATGAATTTTCAAATTAAGATTTATAAACAGGAGATCATTAGTGAAATAAAAAACAAATCTTAAATTTCTAAACAATTAATTAATCATTTGAGTATAAACCTTAGTTTTAGTTAAATAGATAAAATATTCTAATATTAATGAATATCGTAAATAAGTAATCTTGCATCTTACATAATAGAAGATACTTTCTTAGTTCAATTTTAAATAGATCTTAAAAAAATATTTTGAGATAGTTGTTAAATTAGTAAGCTATGAACTGAATTAACTACTAGATTTATTATTTTTAAGTTACTTCTTCCTTTTAAGCATAAAATGGAAGAATTTTCCCTATCTTTTATAGAATTACGTCTTAATTGTTTTTCTTTCTTTATATTTTTGCTTTAGCTCAGCTGGATAAGCAATTTTCTCCTTTTCTCTTAATACTATACTTTGATTAGTTCTTGTATAGATCTTAGGTTAATTATTTAAGGAACGGAAACCAGATAGTCTAGTCTTAGGTTTTTCTCATCTTCACATATTCTTTCAGGTCCCAATGCTTGTAATTTAGCAATTAGGGTCATGAATTTTATTTAACTAACTTCAGGATACCTTTCTAAATACTGCTACTAGCTTTTTATAACGATATGGCATAAAAAATTTTTCAGCTGAATATAGTTTTCTATTTTTTAAGATTTTCGATAACTAAGCATTTTTGCTTTTACTCTGATTAAATGCAAAGTATTAAAATATCAGCTTGTTATTTTAGTTATTTCTTTTCTAATTATTCCATGCTTTCCATCAGCTAATTGAACTTGCCTTTAGTCGAATTATTCCTCCTAAAAGTCCTTTTACTTTCTTACTTTTCTTTATTTTGCTAGATATTTCTCCTTCATCTTAGACGTGAAACATGTAAAAATTAATCAATAGGAATTATTCTTGGCTAATTTAGTTCTAATTAATAGCATAATTTAGAAATTACTTTATCTAGCTCCTGTTAAAAAGTTTTATAATGTCTAATATATTTTATTTATCTTGCAGAAAGGCTAAGTACTTTAGAAGAGATTAAGTAAGTAATATAGTTCAAATTTTATATGATTATTCAGGTAAAAAGAATTAATCTTAAGATCATCAAGGTACTTGCTTTTAGAAGATACTTCTCCCATTTAAATAAAATCTCTATGTGTTAAATTACTCCATTATATCTTTACTGTTATCCTTAGTTTATTTAGAAATATTAATAATTGTTTATTATTTAATTCAGCTTTACTTTCTCTTCTGCATTAATTAAAATTATAATTCATAATCTATTTTATCTTTTTATCTAAAAATAGCACATTTGCTATATGTGTTTACTACAATTTGAAAAAGCTTTTCATTAAATAAATTTTATATGAGCTTGGTTAGATATCTATTTATATCTATATTTAGTTTATATAATGTTTCTTAATAAAATTAGAATAATATAGCTTTTACTAATTTTAAAAGCATCTACTGTTTCTTTTCTGTTTGATCTTTTTATTAGTTTCATCTATTTCTAAGTATTTACATTTATAAGTAATTTATTCCTTTTAGAGGTTATTTTCTTCCATTTTATGTAATAATTTTAAAAGTAGTTAATTCTTCTATTTAATTTAATAACTATTTTCATTCAATTACTTTAATTTAATTTAATTTAAATTATTTTCTTAAGTTATTTCTATCCAATCAAATATTAAGTAGCATTTTTATTTTTTACTCAATAAAAAAATTAAAATGTCAGCAGCCAAGTGTGAATTATGTGAAGAAGATTTCAACTAAGAGCTTAAAAAGCCTAGGTAGTTGGACTGTGGATGCATTCTCTGTGAGAGATGCTTGAAAGGCATTTATAGACTTCAACAAAAGTTTAAATGCAGAAAACACAACATCACCACGTAAAGACCAATCGAGTAACTACAAATCCCAGATCTAGTAAGTCATTAAGTATAGAACTTTATCAATCTTTAGGACATTTGCTAGACTCATATTTAGAATTCCTTGACCCTGTATTGTGTATAGGACAGCATAAGAATCTGTGTATAATGCTAATAAGAATCGCATCAAGGACATGGATGTATTACAACGTAGGAGGCACTCTAACAATTCAAAAATTACATAGAATAAACTTTTGGAGTTATCAAGTAGAGGATAGGACTAATATATTTCTATTTTGGATCAGCGTTAGTAGAAAATGAATGAAGAATAGGTATGTGGTAGAAATAGGATTATTTCAGTTGTTAATGGGAGTTAAGTAGCAAATTTAATAAGTTTTTAAGGAGATGTTGGTATGACTAATAGTTGTAAATAGAGTAGTAGGTATAGTTATTAAAAGGCACTGCGGATTACTGCTAGTAGATAGGAAGTTAGGTTAATGATATTTCAAATGTTTCTTAGGACAGTATCGTTCAATGTGAGGATAAGAGGAGTAAGTTGGATTAGTTTGAGTAAGACATCTAGAGTAAGTTCCGATAAGTATCATAGTCGAATGATATCTTATGTTAAGAATAGTTCATTTTCTAAAGTATCTAGAATAGATTTCAAGTTAAGCTAATGGAGTAGTTTTAGTCAGGCTAAGTTTACTAGAGTTACATGAGATAAGCTAGTAAGATAAAGCAGTTACAGTAATCAATAAAGTATTTATGTCAAGACTTTCAGTAATAGTTCATCTAGTAAGAAAAGCAGGAATAGGAGTATCGCAAGCAAATCTCCTCTTTAGAATAATAGGTTGCATCTTACATAAATTAGGTCAATGGTTTGAATACATAGATCATCGGATAGAGTAAGACAATAAAAGATTTAAATGATGAGTTAGTCAAAGCTAAATAAGAATCTTCTTAAGTCCTCTAATAAACATAGCATGAGTATCAACATTAGTTGAAGAATAAGGATGACTAACGTTAAGCCTAATAGCTCTAGTATGCTTAAGACATTTAAGAGTTGCAACAACAAAAACTCATTCTTCAATAGGAATTAGCTCTTAGTCAATAATCCTTCAATCAGTTATAAGACTAGATAGCTAAATTATCTTAAGAGAATCTCAGATACAAAGAGTAGACAAATATCTTATTGAAGGAGTAGGAGAGTATGAAGTCTGCATTTAGTTAATTGGAAGCAGATAATAAAAATAATACTGACTAGCTTAGATAAAAAGAATAATAATTATAAGATCTTTCATAGTCATTGGAGGAATATAAGACTTAAGTTTAATAACTTAAGGATAATGGTTGGAGTGATTTAGTGAGAGAGTCAAGTTACAAGTATAATTTGGCTAAGAGAGTGAATAATTCTCCACCAAGGATAGCAGTATATAGGAGAGTATTCTATGGCACCAATAAGATATAATCTTTTTAGTTGGACAGTATCAATGGCTCCTGTGTTTACAATGTGGTAGCATCAATGACTCCAATATATAAAAACTTTTCCTCGACACATTAGATCTCTGATGAGTTACTAATCTAGGTAGGTGGTGCAACAACTAAATCACATCTGGATAAGGTCTTATAAATAACTATTGGTAGTGATTCAGTGATAAAAGCATAAGCTTCTTTGATCTAGCCAAGATTTATTTCTTAAATGGGATATGACAATGACAGATTGTTGTATATATTAGGAGGGGTGGATCCTTAATCTTATTCTGCATCATCTCATGATTATTATAATTACTACAATTCATTGGAGGTGTACGACATGGTTTTGAATAAATCTGTGTCATTGTTGAGTAATAAGGACTGTATCCATGCTAATGGAATATGGGTATCACATGAGAGAGTATGGATAGTGGGTGGTTCAATATAAAGTTCAGATTTATCTAATAATTTCCGTTATTCAAGTTTGGTATCATCATATGACGTGAGGTTGAGTGTGTATTAGTAGTATGGGATGGGGTTACCTAAGCCGGCATATTCATTGGCAAGT
>CAMPDV010006312.1:0-22485 GCA_946699065.1 Loxodes magnus | reverse complement strand
AGTTAACAATGTATGAAAAATAGTTGAGTAATTTTTAAAGTAAAAAAAAGCTTTGTTTTTGATATGTTTTGAAGTGAGAATACGAAATTTTAATACCAGAGTGAGTTAACAATGTATGAAAAATAGTTGAGTAATTTTTAAAGTAAAAAAAAACATAGTTTTATAGATGTTTTGAAGTGAGAATACGAAATTTTAATACCAGAGTGAGTTAACAATGTATGAAAAATAGTTGAGTAATTTTTAAAGTAAAAAAAAACATTGTTTTTGATATGTTTTGAAGTGAGAAATTAAAATTTTAATACCAGAGTGAGTTAACAATGTATGAAAAATAGTTGAGTAATTTTTAAAGTAAAAAAAAACATTGTTTTATAGATGTTTTGAAGTGAGAAATTAAAATTTTAATACCAGAGTGAGTTAACAATGTATGAAAAATAGTTGAGTAATTTTTAAAGTAAAAAAAAGCTTTGTTTTTGATATGTTTTGAAGTGAGAAATTAAAATTTTAATACCAGAGTGAGTTAACAATGTATGAAAAATAGTTGAGTAATTTTTAAAGTAAAAAAAAACATTGTTTTATAGATGTTTTGAAGTGAGAAATTAAAATTTTAATACCAGAGTGAGTTAACAATGTATGAAAAATAGTTGAGTAATTTTTAAAGTAAAAAAAAACATTGTTTTTGATATGTTTTGAAGTGAGAAATTAAAATTTTAATACCAGAGTGAGTTAACAATGTATGAAAAATAGTTGAGTAATTTTTAAAGTAAAAAAAAGCATTGTTTTTGATATATTTTAAAGTGAGAAATTAAAATTTTAATACCAGAGTGAGTTAACAATGTATGAAAAAGAGTTGAGTAATTTTTAAAGTAAAAAAAAACATTGTTTTATAGATGTTTTGAAGTGAGAAATTAAAATTTTAATACCAGAGTGAGTTAACAATGTATGAAAAATAGTTGAGTAATTTTTAAAGTAAAAAAAAACATAGTTTTTGATATGTTTTGAAGTGAGAAATTAAAATTTTAATACCAGAGTGAGTTAACAATGTATGAAAAATAGTTGAGTAATTTTTAAAGTAAAAAAAAGCATATTTTTTGATATGTTTTGAAGTGAGAAATTAAAATTTTAATACCAGAGTGAGTTAACAATGTATGAAAAATAGTTGAGTAATTTTTAAAGTAAAAAAAAGCATTGTTTTTGATATGTTTTGAAGTGAGAAATTAAAATTTTAATACCAGAGTGAGTTAACAATGTATGAAAAATAGTTGAGTAATTTTTAAAGTAAAAAAAAACATTGTTTTTGATATGTTTTGAAGTGAGAAATTAAAATTTTAATACCAGAGTGAGTTAACAATGTATGAAAAATAGTTGAGTAATTTTTAAAGTAAAAAAAAGCATTGTTTTTGATATATTTTAAAGTGAGAAATTAAAATTTTAATACCAGAGTGAGTTAACAATGTATGAAAAATAGTTGAGTAATTTTTAAAGTAAAAAAAAACATTGTTTTTGATATGTTTTGAAGTGAGAATACGAAATTTTAATACCAGAGTGAGTTAACAATGTATGAAAAATAGTTGAGTAATTTTTAAAGTAAAAAAAAACATAGTTTTATAGATGTTTTGAAGTGAGAAATTAAAATTTTAATACCAGAGTGAGTTAACAATGTATGAAAAATAGTTGAGTAATTTTTAAAGTAAAAAAAAACATTGTTTTTGATATGTTTTGAAGTGAGAAATTAAAATTTTAATACCAGAGTGAGTTAACAATGTATGAAAAATAGTTGAGTAATTTTTAAAGTAAAAAAAAACATAGTTTTATAGATGTTTTGAAGTGAGAAATTAAAATTTTAATACCAGAGTGAGTTAACAATGTATGAAAAATAGTTGAGTAATTTTTAAAGTAAAAAAAAGCATAGTTTTTGATATGTTTTGAAGTGAGAAATTAAAATTTTAATACCAGAGTGAGTTAACAATGTATGAAAAATAGTTGAGTAATTTTTAAAGTAAAAAAAAACATAGTTTTATAGATGTTTTGAAGTGAGAAATTAAAATTTTAATACCAGAGTGAGTTAACAATGTATGAAAAATAGTTGAGTAATTTTTAAAGTAAAAAAAAACATTGTTTTATAGATGTTTTGAAGTGAGAAATTAAAATTTTAATACCAGAGTGAGTTAACAATGTATGAAAAATAGTTGAGTAATTTTTAAAGTAAAAAAAAACATTGTTTTTGATATGTTTTGAAGTGAGAAATTAAAATTTTAATACCAGAGTGAGTTAACAATGTATGAAAAATAGTTGAGTAATTTTTAAAGTAAAAAAAAGCATTGTTTTTGATATATTTTAAAGTGAGAAATTAAAATTTTAATACCAGAGTGAGTTAACAATGTATGAAAAATAGTTGAGTAATTTTTAAAGTAAAAAAAAACATTGTTTTTGATATGTTTTGAAGTGAGAATACGAAATTTTAATACCAGAGTGAGTTAACAATGTATGAAAAATAGTTGAGTAATTTTTAAAGTAAAAAAAAACATAGTTTTATAGATGTTTTGAAGTGAGAAATTAAAATTTTAATACCAGAGTGAGTTAACAATGTATGAAAAATAGTTGAGTAATTTTTAAAGTAAAAAAAAACATTGTTTTATAGATGTTTTGAAGTGAGAAATTAAAATTTTAATACCAGAGTGAGTTAACAATGTATGAAAAATAGTTGAGTAATTTTTAAAGTAAAAAAAAACATTGTTTTTGATATGTTTTGAAGTGAGAAATTAAAATTTTAATACCAGAGTGAGTTAACAATGTATGAAAAATAGTTGAGTAATTTTTAAAGTAAAAAAAAGCATTGTTTTTGATATATTTTGAAGTGAGAAATTAAAATTTTAATACCAGAGTGAGTTAACAATGTATGAAAAATAGTTGAGTAATTTTTAAAGTAAAAAAAAACATTGTTTTTGATATGTTTTGAAGTGAGAATACGAAATTTTAATACCAGAGTGAGTTAACAATGTATGAAAAATAGTTGAGTAATTTTTAAAGTAAAAAAAAGCATTGTTTTTGATATGTTTTGAAGTGAGAAATTAAAATTTTAATACCAGAGTGAGTTAACAATGTATGAAAAATAGTTGAGTAATTTTTAAAGTAAAAAAAAACATAGTTTTATAGATGTTTTGAAGTGAGAAATTAAAATTTTAATACCAGAGTGAGTTAACAATGTATGAAAAATAGTTGAGTAATTTTTAAAGTAAAAAAAAGCTTTGTTTTTGATATGTTTTGAAGTGAGAAATTAAAATTTTAATACCAGAGTGAGTTAACAATGTATGAAAAATAGTTGAGTAATTTTTAAAGTAAAAAAAAGCATAGTTTTTGATATGTTTTGAAGTGAGAAATTAAAATTTTAATACCAGAGTGAGTTAACAATGTATGAAAAATAGTTGAGTAATTTTTAAAGTAAAAAAAAGCATTGTTTTTGATATGTTTTGAAGTGAGAAATTAAAATTTTAATACCAGAGTGAGTTAACAATGTATGAAAAATAGTTGAGTAATTTTTAAAGTAAAAAAAAGCATTGTTTTTGATATGTTTTGAAGTGAGAAATTAAAATTTTAATACCAGAGTGAGTTAACAATGTATGAAAAATAGTTGAGTAATTTTTAAAGTAAAAAAAAACATAGTTTTATAGATGTTTTGAAGTGAGAAATTAAAATTTTAATACCAGAGTGAGTTAACAATGTATGAAAAATAGTTGAGTAATTTTTAAAGTAAAAAAAAGCATAGTTTTTGATATGTTTTGAAGTGAGAAATTAAAATTTTAATACCAGAGTGAGTTAACAATGTATGAAAAATAGTTGAGTAATTTTTAAAGTAAAAAAAAGCTTTGTTTTTGATATGTTTTGAAGTGAGAAATTAAAATTTTAATACCAGAGTGAGTTAACAATGTATGAAAAATAGTTGAGTAATTTTTAAAGTAAAAAAAAGCATAGTTTTTGATATGTTTTGAAGTGAGAAATTAAAATTTTAATACCAGAGTGAGTTAACAATGTATGAAAAATAGTTGAGTAATTTTTAAAGTAAAAAAAAGCATTGTTTTTGATATGTTTTGAAGTGAGAAATTAAAATTTTAATACCAGAGTGAGTTAACAATGTATGAAAAATAGTTGAGTAATTTTTAAAGTAAAAAAAAGCATTGTTTTTGATATGTTTTGAAGTGAGAAATTAAAATTTTAATACCAGAGTGAGTTAACAATGTATGAAAAATAGTTGAGTAATTTTTAAAGTAAAAAAAAACATAGTTTTATAGATGTTTTGAAGTGAGAAATTAAAATTTTAATACCAGAGTGAGTTAACAATGTATGAAAAATAGTTGAGTAATTTTTAAAGTAAAAAAAAGCATAGTTTTTGATATGTTTTGAAGTGAGAAATTAAAATTTTAATACCAGAGTGAGTTAACAATGTATGAAAAATAGTTGAGTAATTTTTAAAGTAAAAAAAAGCATTGTTTTTGATATGTTTTGAAGTGAGAAATTAAAATTTTAATACCAGAGTGAGTTAACAATGTATGAAAAATAGTTGAGTAATTTTTAAAGTAAAAAAAAGCTTTGTTTTTGATATGTTTTGAAGTGAGAATACGAAATTTTAATACCAGAGTGAGTTAACAATGTATGAAAAATAGTTGAGTAATTTTTAAAGTAAAAAAAAACATTGTTTTTGATATGTTTTGAAGTGAGAAATTAAAATTTTAATACCAGAGTGAGTTTACAATGTATGAAAAATAGTTGAGTAATTTTTAAAGTAAAAAAAAACATTGTTTTATAGATGTTTTGAAGTGAGAAATTAAAATTTTAATACCAGAGTGAGTTAACAATGTATGAAAAATAGTTGAGTAATTTTTAAAGTAAAAAAAAACATAGTTTTTGATATGTTTTGAAGTGAGAAATTAAAATTTTAATACCAGAGTGAGTTAACAATGTATGAAAAATAGTTGAGTAATTTTTAAAGTAAAAAAAAACATTGTTTTATAGATGTTTTGAAGTGAGAATACGAAATTTTAATACCAGAGTGAGTTAACAATGTATGAAAAATAGTTGAGTAATTTTTAAAGTAAAAAAAAGCATAGTTTTTGATATGTTTTGAAGTGAGAAATTAAAATTTTAATACCAGAGTGAGTTAACAATGTATGAAAAATAGTTGAGTAATTTTTAAAGTAAAAAAAAGCATTGTTTTTGATATATTTTAAAGTGAGAAATTAAAATTTTAATACCAGAGTGAGTTAACAATGTATGAAAAATAGTTGAGTAATTTTTAAAGTAAAAAAAAACATTGTTTTTGATATGTTTTGAAGTGAGAATACGAAATTTTAATACCAGAGTGAGTTAACAATGTATGAAAAATAGTTGAGTAATTTTTAAAGTAAAAAAAAGCATTGTTTTTGATATGTTTTGAAGTGAGAAATTAAAATTTTAATACCAGAGTGAGTTAACAATGTATGAAAAATAGTTGAGTAATTTTTAAAGTAAAAAAAAACATAGTTTTATAGATGTTTTGAAGTGAGAAATTAAAATTTTAATACCAGAGTGAGTTAACAATGTATGAAAAATAGTTGAGTAATTTTTAAAGTAAAAAAAAGCTTTGTTTTTGATATGTTTTGAAGTGAGAAATTAAAATTTTAATACCAGAGTGAGTTAACAATGTATGAAAAATAGTTGAGTAATTTTTAAAGTAAAAAAAAGCATAGTTTTTGATATGTTTTGAAGTGAGAAATTAAAATTTTAATACCAGAGTGAGTTAACAATGTATGAAAAATAGTTGAGTAATTTTTAAAGTAAAAAAAAGCATTGTTTTTGATATGTTTTGAAGTGAGAAATTAAAATTTTAATACCAGAGTGAGTTAACAATGTATGAAAAATAGTTGAGTAATTTTTAAAGTAAAAAAAAGCATTGTTTTTGATATGTTTTGAAGTGAGAAATTAAAATTTTAATACCAGAGTGAGTTAACAATGTATGAAAAATAGTTGAGTAATTTTTAAAGTAAAAAAAAACATAGTTTTATAGATGTTTTGAAGTGAGAAATTAAAATTTTAATACCAGAGTGAGTTAACAATGTATGAAAAATAGTTGAGTAATTTTTAAAGTAAAAAAAAGCATAGTTTTTGATATGTTTTGAAGTGAGAAATTAAAATTTTAATACCAGAGTGAGTTAACAATGTATGAAAAATAGTTGAGTAATTTTTAAAGTAAAAAAAAGCATTGTTTTTGATATGTTTTGAAGTGAGAAATTAAAATTTTAATACCAGAGTGAGTTAACAATGTATGAAAAATAGTTGAGTAATTTTTAAAGTAAAAAAAAGCTTTGTTTTTGATATGTTTTGAAGTGAGAATACGAAATTTTAATACCAGAGTGAGTTAACAATGTATGAAAAATAGTTGAGTAATTTTTAAAGTAAAAAAAAACATTGTTTTTGATATGTTTTGAAGTGAGAAATTAAAATTTTAATACCAGAGTGAGTTTACAATGTATGAAAAATAGTTGAGTAATTTTTAAAGTAAAAAAAAACATTGTTTTATAGATGTTTTGAAGTGAGAAATTAAAATTTTAATACCAGAGTGAGTTAACAATGTATGAAAAATAGTTGAGTAATTTTTAAAGTAAAAAAAAACATAGTTTTTGATATGTTTTGAAGTGAGAAATTAAAATTTTAATACCAGAGTGAGTTAACAATGTATGAAAAATAGTTGAGTAATTTTTAAAGTAAAAAAAAACATTGTTTTATAGATGTTTTGAAGTGAGAATACGAAATTTTAATACCAGAGTGAGTTAACAATGTATGAAAAATAGTTGAGTAATTTTTAAAGTAAAAAAAAGCATAGTTTTTGATATGTTTTGAAGTGAGAAATTAAAATTTTAATACCAGAGTGAGTTAACAATGTATGAAAAATAGTTGAGTAATTTTTAAAGTAAAAAAAAGCATAGTTTTTGACATGTTTTGAAGTGAGAAATTAAAATTTTAATACCAGAGTGAGTTAACAATGTATGAAAAATAGTTGAGTAATTTTTAAAGTAAAAAAAAACATAGTTTTATAGATGTTTTGAAGTGAGAAATTAAAATTTTAATACCAGAGTGAGTTAACAATGTATGAAAAATAGTTGAGTAATTTTTAAAGTAAAAAAAAACATTGTTTTTGATATGTTTTGAAGTGAGAAATTAAAATTTTAATACCAGAGTGAGTTAACAATGTATGAAAAATAGTTGAGTAATTTTTAAAGTAAAAAAAAGCATTGTTTTTGATATGTTTTGAAGTGAGAAATTAAAATTTTAATACCAGAGTGAGTTAACAATGTATGAAAAATAGTTGAGTAATTTTTAAAGTAAAAAAAAACATTGTTTTATAGATGTTTTGAAGTGAGAAATTAAAATTTTAATACCAGAGTGAGTTAACAATGTATGAAAAATAGTTGAGTAATTTTTAAAGTAAAAAAAAGCTTTGTTTTTGATATGTTTTGAAGTGAGAAATTAAAATTTTAATACCAGAGTGAGTTAACAATGTATGAAAAATAGTTGAGTAATTTTTAAAGTAAAAAAAAACATTGTTTTTGATATGTTTTGAAGTGAGAATACGAAATTTTAATACCAGAGTGAGTTAACAATGTATGAAAAATAGTTGAGTAATTTTTAAAGTAAAAAAAAGCATTGTTTTTGATATGTTTTGAAGTGAGAAATTAAAATTTTAATACCAGAGTGAGTTAACAATGTATGAAAAATAGTTGAGTAATTTTTAAAGTAAAAAAAAACATTGTTTTTGATATGTTTTGAAGTGAGAATACGAAATTTTAATACCAGAGTGAGTTAACAATGTATGAAAAATAGTTGAGTAATTTTTAAAGTAAAAAAAAACATTGTTTTTGATATGTTTTGAAGTGAGAATACGAAATTTTAATACCAGAGTGAGTTAACAATGTATGAAAAATAGTTGAGTAATTTTTAAAGTAAAAAAAAGCATTGTTTTATAGATGTTTTGAAGTGAGAAATTAAAATTTTAATACCAGAGTGAGTTAACAATGTATGAAAAATAGTTGAGTAATTTTTAAAGTAAAAAAAAACATAGTTTTATAGATGTTTTGAAGTGAGAAATTAAAATTTTAATACCAGAGTGAGTTAACAATGTATGAAAAATAGTTGAGTAATTTTTAAAGTAAAAAAAAGCATTGTTTTTGATATGTTTTGAAGTGAGAAATTAAAATTTTAATACCAGAGTGAGTTAACAATGTATGAAAAATAGTTGAGTAATTTTTAAAGTAAAAAAAAGCATAGTTTTTGATATGTTTTGAAGTGAGAAATTAAAATTTTAATACCAGAGTGAGTTAACAATGTATGAAAAATAGTTGAGTAATTTTTAAAGTAAAAAAAAACATTGTTTTATAGATGTTTTGAAGTGAGAAATTAAAATTTTAATACCAGAGTGAGTTAACAATGTATGAAAAATAGTTGAGTAATTTTTAAAGTAAAAAAAAACATAGTTTTATAGATGTTTTGAAGTGAGAATACGAAATTTAATACCAGAGTGAGTTAACAATGTATGAAAAATAGTTGAGTAATTTTTAAAGTAAAAAAAAACATTGTTTTATAGATGTTTTGAAGTGAGAAATTAAAATTTTAATACCAGAGTGAGTTAACAATGTATGAAAAATAGTTGAGTAATTTTTAAAGTAAAAAAAAGCATTGTTTTATAGATGTTTTGAAGTGAGAAATTAAAATTTTAATACCAGAGTGAGTTAACAATGTATGAAAAATAGTTGAGTAATTTTTAAAGTAAAAAAAAACATAGTTTTATAGATGTTTTGAAGTGAGAAATTAAAATTTTAATACCAGAGTGAGTTAACAATGTATGAAAAATAGTTGAGTAATTTTTAAAGTAAAAAAAAGCATAGTTTTATAGATGTTTTGAAGTGAGAAATTAAAATTTTAATACCAGAGTGAGTTAACAATGTATGAAAAATAGTTGAGTAATTTTTAAAGTAAAAAAAAGCATTGTTTTATAGATGTTTTGAAGTGAGAAATTAAAATTTTAATACCAGAGTGAGTTAACAATGTATGAAAAATAGTTGAGTAATTTTTAAAGTAAAAAAAAACATAGTTTTATAGATGTTTTGAAGTGAGAAATTAAAATTTTAATACCAGAGTGAGTTAACAATGTATGAAAAATAGTTGAGTAATTTTTAAAGTAAAAAAAAGCATTGTTTTTGATATGTTTTGAAGTGAGAAATTAAAATTTTAATACCAGAGTGAGTTAACAATGTATGAAAAATAGTTGAGTAATTTTTAAAGTAAAAAAAAACATTGTTTTTGATATGTTTTGAAGTGAGAATACGAAATTTTAATACCAGAGTGAGTTAACAATGTATGAAAAATAGTTGAGTAATTTTTAAAGTAAAAAAAAGCATTGTTTTTGATATGTTTTGAAGTGAGAAATTAAAATTTTAATACCAGAGTGAGTTAACAATGTATGAAAAATAGTTGAGTAATTTTTAAAGTAAAAAAAAACATAGTTTTATAGATGTTTTGAAGTGAGAAATTAAAATTTTAATACCAGAGTGAGTTAACAATGTATGAAAAATAGTTGAGTAATTTTTAAAGTAAAAAAAAGCATAGTTTTTGATATGTTTTGAAGTGAGAAATTAAAATTTTAATACCAGAGTGAGTTAACAATGTATGAAAAATAGTTGAGTAATTTTTAAAGTAAAAAAAAGCATAGTTTTTGATATGTTTTGAAGTGAGAAATTAAAATTTTAATACCAGAGTGAGTTAACAATGTATGAAAAATAGTTGAGTAATTTTTAAAGTAAAAAAAAGCATTGTTTTTGATATGTTTTGAAGTGAGAAATTAAAATTTTAATACCAGAGTGAGTTAACAATGTATGAAAAATAGTTGAGTAATTTTTAAAGTAAAAAAAAGCATTGTTTTTGATATGTTTTGAAGTGAGAAATTAAAATTTTAATACCAGAGTGAGTTAACAATGTATGAAAAATAGTTGAGTAATTTTTAAAGTAAAAAAAAACATAGTTTTATAGATGTTTTGAAGTGAGAAATTAAAATTTTAATACCAGAGTGAGTTAACAATGTATGAAAAATAGTTGAGTAATTTTTAAAGTAAAAAAAAGCATAGTTTTTGATATGTTTTGAAGTGAGAAATTAAAATTTTAATACCAGAGTGAGTTAACAATGTATGAAAAATAGTTGAGTAATTTTTAAAGTAAAAAAAAGCATTGTTTTTGATATGTTTTGAAGTGAGAAATTAAAATTTTAATACCAGAGTGAGTTAACAATGTATGAAAAATAGTTGAGTAATTTTTAAAGTAAAAAAAAGCTTTGTTTTTGATATGTTTTGAAGTGAGAAATTAAAATTTTAATACCAGAGTGAGTTAACAATGTATGAAAAATAGTTGAGTAATTTTTAAAGTAAAAAAAAGCATAGTTTTATAGATGTTTTGAAGTGAGAAATTAAAATTTTAATACCAGAGTGAGTTAACAATGTATGAAAAATAGTTGAGTAATTTTTAAAGTAAAAAAAAGCATAGTTTTTGATATGTTTTGAAGTGAGAAATTAAAATTTTAATACCAGAGTGAGTTAACAATGTATGAAAAATAGTTGAGTAATTTTTAAAGTAAAAAAAAGCATAGTTTTATAGATGTTTTGAAGTGAGAAATTAAAATTTTAATACCAGAGTGAGTTAACAATGTATGAAAAATAGTTGAGTAATTTTTAAAGTAAAAAAAAGCATTGTTTTTGATATGTTTTGAAGTGAGAAATTAAAATTTTAATACCAGAGTGAGTTAACAATGTATGAAAAATAGTTGAGTAATTTTTAAAGTAAAAAAAAACATAGTTTTATAGATGTTTTGAAGTGAGAAATTAAAATTTTAATACCAGAGTGAGTTAACAATGTATGAAAAATAGTTGAGTAATTTTTAAAGTAAAAAAAAGCATAGTTTTTGATATGTTTTGAAGTGAGAATACGAAATTTTAATACCAGAGTGAGTTAACAATGTATGAAAAATAGTTGAGTAATTTTTAAAGTAAAAAAAAGCATAGTTTTTGATATGTTTTGAAGTGAGAAATTAAAATTTTAATACCAGAGTGAGTTAACAATGTATGAAAAATAGTTGAGTAATTTTTAAAGTAAAAAAAAGCTTTGTTTTTGATATGTTTTGAAGTGAGAAATTAAAATTTTAATACCAGAGTGAGTTAACAATGTATGAAAAATAGTTGAGTAATTTTTAAAGTAAAAAAAAGCATAGTTTTATAGATGTTTTGAAGTGAGAAATTAAAATTTTAATACCAGAGTGAGTTAACAATGTATGAAAAATAGTTGAGTAATTTTTAAAGTAAAAAAAAGCATAGTTTTTGATATGTTTTGAAGTGAGAAATTAAAATTTTAATACCAGAGTGAGTTAACAATGTATGAAAAATAGTTGAGTAATTTTTAAAGTAAAAAAAAGCATAGTTTTATAGATGTTTTGAAGTGAGAAATTAAAATTTTAATACCAGAGTGAGTTAACAATGTATGAAAAATAGTTGAGTAATTTTTAAAGTAAAAAAAAGCATTGTTTTTGATATGTTTTGAAGTGAGAATACGAAATTTTAATACCAGAGTGAGTTAACAATGTATGAAAAATAGTTGAGTAATTTTTAAAGTAAAAAAAAGCTTTGTTTTTGATATGTTTTGAAGTGAGAAATTAAAATTTTAATACCAGAGTGAGTTAACAATGTATGAAAAATAGTTGAGTAATTTTTAAAGTAAAAAAAAGCTTTGTTTTTGATATGTTTTGAAGTGAGAAATTAAAATTTTAATACCAGAGTGAGTTAACAATGTATGAAAAATAGTTGAGTAATTTTTAAAGTAAAAAAAAGCATAGTTTTATAGATGTTTTGAAGTGAGAAATTAAAATTTTAATACCAGAGTGAGTTAACAATGTATGAAAAATAGTTGAGTAATTTTTAAAGTAAAAAAAAACATAGTTTTATAGATGTTTTGAAGTGAGAATACGAAATTTAATACCAGAGTGAGTTAACAATGTATGAAAAATAGTTGAGTAATTTTTAAAGTAAAAAAAAACATTGTTTTATAGATGTTTTGAAGTGAGAAATTAAAATTTTAATACCAGAGTGAGTTAACAATGTATGAAAAATAGTTGAGTAATTTTTAAAGTAAAAAAAAGCATTGTTTTATAGATGTTTTGAAGTGAGAAATTAAAATTTTAATACCAGAGTGAGTTAACAATGTATGAAAAATAGTTGAGTAATTTTTAAAGTAAAAAAAAACATTGTTTTATAGATGTTTTGAAGTGAGAAATTAAAATTTTAATACCAGAGTGAGTTAACAATGTATGAAAAATAGTTGAGTAATTTTTAAAGTAAAAAAAAGCATTGTTTTTGATATGTTTTGAAGTGAGAAATTAAAATTTTAATACCAGAGTGAGTTAACAATGTATGAAAAATAGTTGAGTAATTTTTAAAGTAAAAAAAAACATAGTTTTATAGATGTTTTGAAGTGAGAATACGAAATTTTAATACCAGAGTGAGTTAACAATGTATGAAAAATAGTTGAGTAATTTTTAAAGTAAAAAAAAACATAGTTTTATAGATGTTTTGAAGTGAGAATACGAAATTTAATACCAGAGTGAGTTAACAATGTATGAAAAATAGTTGAGTAATTTTTAAAGTAAAAAAAAGCATTGTTTTATAGATGTTTTGAAGTGAGAAATTAAAATTTTAATACCAGAGTGAGTTAACAATGTATGAAAAATAGTTGAGTAATTTTTAAAGTAAAAAAAAGCATTGTTTTTGATATGTTTTGAAGTGAGAAATTAAAATTTTAATACCAGAGTGAGTTAACAATGTATGAAAAATAGTTGAGTAATTTTTAAAGTAAAAAAAAACATAGTTTTATAGATGTTTTGAAGTGAGAATACGAAATTTTAATACCAGAGTGAGTTAACAATGTATGAAAAATAGTTGAGTAATTTTTAAAGTAAAAAAAAACATAGTTTTATAGATGTTTTGAAGTGAGAATACGAAATTTAATACCAGAGTGAGTTAACAATGTATGAAAAATAGTTGAGTAATTTTTAAAGTAAAAAAAAACATTGTTTTATAGATGTTTTGAAGTGAGAAATTAAAATTTTAATACCAGAGTGAGTTAACAATGTATGAAAAATAGTTGAGTAATTTTTAAAGTAAAAAAAAGCATTGTTTTATAGATGTTTTGAAGTGAGAAATTAAAATTTTAATACCAGAGTGAGTTAACAATGTATGAAAAATAGTTGAGTAATTTTTAAAGTAAAAAAAAGCATTGTTTTATAGATGTTTTGAAGTGAGAAATTAAAATTTTAATACCAGAGTGAGTTAACAATGTATGAAAAATAGTTGAGTAATTTTTAAAGTAAAAAAAAACATTGTTTTATAGATGTTTTGAAGTGAGAAATTAAAATTTTAATACCAGAGTGAGTTAACAATGTATGAAAAATAGTTGAGTAATTTTTAAAGTAAAAAAAAGCATTGTTTTATAGATGTTTTGAAGTGAGAAATTAAAATTTTAATACCAGAGTGAGTTAACAATGTATGAAAAATAGTTGAGTAATTTTTAAAGTAAAAAAAAACATAGTTTTATAGATGTTTTGAAGTGAGAAATTAAAATTTTAATACCAGAGTGAGTTAACAATGTATGAAAAATAGTTGAGTAATTTTTAAAGTAAAAAAAAGCATTGTTTTATAGATGTTTTGAAGTGAGAAATTAAAATTTTAATACCAGAGTGAGTTAACAATGTATGAAAAATAGTTGAGTAATTTTTAAAGTAAAAAAAAACATTGTTTTATAGATGTTTTGAAGTGAGAAATTAAAATTTTAATACCAGAGTGAGTTAACAATGTATGAAAAATAGTTGAGTAATTTTTAAAGTAAAAAAAAAGCATAGTTTTTGATATGTTTTGAAGTGAGAAATTAAAATTTTAATACCAATGTGAGTTAACAATGTATGAAAAATAGTTGAGTAATTTTTAAAGTAAAAAAAAGCATAGTTTTTGATATGTTTTGAAGTGAGAAATTAAAATTTTAATACCAGAGTGAGTTAACAATGTATGAAAAATAGTTGAGTAATTTTTAAAGTAAAAAAAAGCATAGTTTTATAGATGTTTTGAAGTGAGAAATTAAAATTTTAATACCAGAGTGAGTTAACAATGTATGAAAAATAGTTGAGTAATTTTTAAAGTAAAAAAAAGCATAGTTTTTGATATGTTTTGAAGTGAGAAATTAAAATTTTAATACCAGAGTGAGTTAACAATGTATGAAAAATAGTTGAGTAATTTTTAAAGTAAAAAAAAGCTTTGTTTTTGATATGTTTTGAAGTGAGAATACGAAATTTTAATACCAGAGTGAGTTAACAATGTATGAAAAATAGTTGAGTAATTTTTAAAGTAAAAAAAAGCTTTGTTTTTGATATGTTTTGAAGTGAGAAATTAAAATTTTAATACCAGAGTGAGTTAACAATGTATGAAAAATAGTTGAGTAATTTTTAAAGTAAAAAAAAACATTGTTTTATAGATGTTTTGAAGTGAGAAATTAAAATTTTAATACCAGAGTGAGTTAACAATGTATGAAAAATAGTTGAGTAATTTTTAAAGTAAAAAAAAACATTGTTTTATAGATGTTTTGAAGTGAGAAATTAAAATTTTAATACCAGAGTGAGTTAGCAATGTATGAAAAATAGTTGAGTAATTTTTAAAGTAAAAAAAAGCATTGTTTTATAGATGTTTTGAAGTGAGAAATTAAAATTTTAATACCAGAGTGAGTTAACAATGTATGAAAAATAGTTGAGTAATTTTTAAAGTAAAAAAAAACATAGTTTTATAGATGTTTTGAAGTGAGAAATTAAAATTTTAATACCAGAGTGAGTTAACAATGTATGAAAAATAGTTGAGTAATTTTTAAAGTAAAAAAAAACATTGTTTTTGATATGTTTTGAAGTGAGAAATTAAAATTTTAATACCAGAGTGAGTTAACAATGTATGAAAAATAGTTGAGTAATTTTTAAAGTAAAAAAAAGCATTGTTTTTGATATGTTTTGAAGTGAGAAATTAAAATTTTAATACCAGAGTGAGTTAACAATGTATGAAAAATAGTTGAGTAATTTTTAAAGTAAAAAAAAGCATTGTTTTTGATATGTTTTGAAGTGAGAATACGAAATTTTAATACCAGAGTGAGTTAACAATGTATGAAAAATAGTTGAGTAATTTTTAAAGTAAAAAAAAACATTGTTTTTGATATGTTTTGAAGTGAGAAATTAAAATTTTAATACCAGAGTGAGTTAACAATGTATGAAAAATAGTTGAGTAATTTTTAAAGTAAAAAAAAGCATTGTTTTTGATATGTTTTGAAGTGAGAATACGAAATTTTAATACCAGAGTGAGTTAACAATGTATGAAAAATAGTTGAGTAATTTTTAAAGTAAAAAAAAACATTGTTTTTGATATGTTTTGAAGTGAGAAATTAAAATTTTAATACCAGAGTGAGTTAACAATGTATGAAAAATAGTTGAGTAATTTTTAAAGTAAAAAAAAGCATTGTTTTTGATATGTTTTGAAGTGAGAAATTAAAATTTTAATACCAGAGTGAGTTAACAATGTATGAAAAATAGTTGAGTAATTTTTAAAGTAAAAAAAAACATTGTTTTTGATATGTTTTGAAGTGAGAAATTAAAATTTTAATACCAGAGTGAGTTAACAATGTATGAAAAATAGTTGAGTAATTTTTAAAGTAAAAAAAAACATAGTTTTTGATATGTTTTGAAGTGAGAAATTAAAATTTTAATACCAGAGTGAGTTAACAATGTATGAAAAATAGTTGAGTAATTTTTAAAGTAAAAAAAAACATTGTTTTATAGATGTTTTGAAGTGAGAAATTAAAATTTTAATACCAGAGTGAGTTAGCAATGTATGAAAAATAGTTGAGTAATTTTTAAAGTAAAAAAAAACATAGTTTTATAGATGTTTTGAAGTGAGAAATTAAAATTTTAATACCAGAGTGAGTTAACAATGTATGAAAAATAGTTGAGTAATTTTTAAAGTAAAAAAAAGCATAGTTTTTGATATGTTTTGAAGTGAGAAATTAAAATTTTAATACCAGAGTGAGTTAACAATGTATGAAAAATAGTTGAGTAATTTTTAAAGTAAAAAAAAGCATAGTTTTATAGATGTTTTGAAGTGAGAAATTAAAATTTTAATACCAGAGTGAGTTAACAATGTATGAAAAATAGTTGAGTAATTTTTAAAGTAAAAAAAAGCATTGTTTTTGATATGTTTTGAAGTGAGAAATTAAAATTTTAATACCAGAGTGAGTTAACAATGTATGAAAAATAGTTGAGTAATTTTTAAAGTAAAAAAAAGCATTGTTTTTGATATGTTTTGAAGTGAGAATACGAAATTTTAATACCAGAGTGAGTTAACAATGTATGAAAAATAGTTGAGTAATTTTTAAAGTAAAAAAAAACATTGTTTTTGATATGTTTTGAAGTGAGAAATTAAAATTTTAATACCAGAGTGAGTTAACAATGTATGAAAAATAGTTGAGTAATTTTTAAAGTAAAAAAAAGCATTGTTTTTGATATGTTTTGAAGTGAGAAATTAAAATTTTAATACCAGAGTGAGTTAACAATGTATGAAAAATAGTTGAGTAATTTTTAAAGTAAAAAAAAACATTGTTTTTGATATGTTTTGAAGTGAGAAATTAAAATTTTAATACCAGAGTGAGTTAACAATGTATGAAAAATAGTTGAGTAATTTTTAAAGTAAAAAAAAGCATTGTTTTATAGATGTTTTGAAGTGAGAAATTAAAATTTTAATACCAGAGTGAGTTAACAATGTATGAAAAATAGTTGAGTAATTTTTAAAGTAAAAAAAAACATTGTTTTATAGATGTTTTGAAGTGAGAAATTAAAATTTTAATACCAGAGTGAGTTAGCAATGTATGAAAAATAGTTGAGTAATTTTTAAAGTAAAAAAAAACATAGTTTTATAGATGTTTTGAAGTGAGAAATTAAAATTTTAATACCAGAGTGAGTTAACAATGTATGAAAAATAGTTGAGTAATTTTTAAAGTAAAAAAAAGCATAGTTTTTGATATGTTTTGAAGTGAGAAATTAAAATTTTAATACCAGAGTGAGTTAACAATGTATGAAAAATAGTTGAGTAATTTTTAAAGTAAAAAAAAGCATAGTTTTATAGATGTTTTGAAGTGAGAAATTAAAATTTTAATACCAGAGTGAGTTAACAATGTATGAAAAATAGTTGAGTAATTTTTAAAGTAAAAAAAAGCATTGTTTTTGATATGTTTTGAAGTGAGAAATTAAAATTTTAATACCAGAGTGAGTTAACAATGTATGAAAAATAGTTGAGTAATTTTTAAAGTAAAAAAAAGCATTGTTTTTGATATGTTTTGAAGTGAGAATACGAAATTTTAATACCAGAGTGAGTTAACAATGTATGAAAAATAGTTGAGTAATTTTTAAAGTAAAAAAAAACATTGTTTTTGATATGTTTTGAAGTGAGAAATTAAAATTTTAATACCAGAGTGAGTTAACAATGTATGAAAAATAGTTGAGTAATTTTTAAAGTAAAAAAAAGCATTGTTTTTGATATGTTTTGAAGTGAGAAATTAAAATTTTAATACCAGAGTGAGTTAACAATGTATGAAAAATAGTTGAGTAATTTTTAAAGTAAAAAAAAACATTGTTTTTGATATGTTTTGAAGTGAGAAATTAAAATTTTAATACCAGAGTGAGTTAACAATGTATGAAAAATAGTTGAGTAATTTTTAAAGTAAAAAAAAGCATAGTTTTATAGATGTTTTGAAGTGAGAAATTAAAATTTTAATACCAGAGTGAGTTAACAATGTATGAAAAATAGTTGAGTAATTTTTAAAGTAAAAAAAAACATTGTTTTATAGATGTTTTGAAGTGAGAAATTAAAATTTTAATACCAGAGTGAGTTAGCAATGTATGAAAAATAGTTGAGTAATTTTTAAAGTAAAAAAAAACATAGTTTTATAGATGTTTTGAAGTGAGAAATTAAAATTTTAATACCAGAGTGAGTTAACAATGTATGAAAAATAGTTGAGTAATTTTTAAAGTAAAAAAAAGCTTTGTTTTTGATATGTTTTGAAGTGAGAAATTAAAATTTTAATACCAGAGTGAGTTAACAATGTATGAAAAATAGTTGAGTAATTTTTAAAGTAAAAAAAAGCATAGTTTTATAGATGTTTTGAAGTGAGAAATTAAAATTTTAATACCAGAGTGAGTTAACAATGTATGAAAAATAGTTGAGTAATTTTTAAAGTAAAAAAAAACATAGTTTTATAGATGTTTTGAAGTGAGAATACGAAATTTTAATACCAGAGTGAGTTAACAATGTATGAAAAATAGTTGAGTAATTTTTAAAGTAAAAAAAAACATAGTTTTATAGATGTTTTGAAGTGAGAAATTAAAATTTTAATACCAGAGTGAGTTAACAATGTATGAAAAATAGTTGAGTAATTTTTAAAGTAAAAAAAAACATTGTTTTTGATATGTTTTGAAGTGAGAAATTAAAATTTTAATACCAGAGTGAGTTAACAATGTATGAAAAATAGTTGAGTAATTTTTAAAGTAAAAAAAAACATAGTTTTTGATATGTTTTGAAGTGAGAAATTAAAATTTTAATACCAGAGTGAGTTAACAATGTATGAAAAATAGTTGAGTAATTTTTAAAGTAAAAAAAAACATTGTTTTTGATATGTTTTGAAGTGAGAATACGAAATTTTAATACCAGAGTGAGTTAACAATGTATGAAAAATAGTTGAGTAATTTTTTAAGTAAAAAAAAACATTGTTTTATAGATGTTTTGAAGTGAGAAATTAAAATTTTAATACCAGAGTGAGTTAACAATGTATGAAAAATAGTTGAGTAATTTTTAAAGTAAAAAAAAGCATTGTTTTTGATATGTTTTGAAGTGAGAAATTAAAATTTTAATACCAGAGTGAGTTAACAATGTATGAAAAATAGTTGAGTAATTTTTAAAGTAAAAAAAAACATTGTTTTTGATATGTTTTGAAGTGAGAAATTAAAATTTTAATACCAGAGTGAGTTAACAATGTATGAAAAATAGTTGAGTAATTTTTAAAGTAAAAAAAAGCATAGTTTTTGATATGTTTTGAAGTGAGAAATTAAAATTTTAATACCAGAGTGAGTTAACAATGTATGAAAAATAGTTGAGTAATTTTTAAAGTAAAAAAAAGCATTGTTTTTGATATGTTTTGAAGTGAGAATACGAAATTTTAATACCAGAGTGAGTTAACAATGTATGAAAAATAGTTGAGTAATTTTTAAAGTAAAAAAAAACATAGTTTTATAGATGTTTTGAAGTGAGAAATTAAAATTTTAATACCAGAGTGAGTTAACAATGTATGAAAAATAGTTGAGTAATTTTTAAAGTAAAAAAAAGCATTGTTTTATAGATGTTTTGAAGTGAGAAATTAAAATTTTAATACCAGAGTGAGTTAACAATGTATGAAAAATAGTTGAGTAATTTTTAAAGTAAAAAAAAACATAGTTTTATAGATGTTTTGAAGTGAGAAATTAAAATTTTAATACCAGAGTGAGTTAACAATGTATGAAAAATAGTTGAGTAATTTTTAAAGTAAAAAAAAACATTGTTTTTGATATGTTTTGAAGTGAGAAATTAAAATTTTAATACCAGAGTGAGTTAACAATGTATGAAAAATAGTTGAGTAATTTTTAAAGTAAAAAAAAGCATAGTTTTTGATATGTTTTGAAGTGAGAAATTAAAATTTTAATACCAGAGTGAGTTAACAATGTATGAAAAATAGTTGAGTAATTTTTAAAGTAAAAAAAAGCATTGTTTTTGATATGTTTTGAAGTGAGAATACGAAATTTTAATACCAGAGTGAGTTAACAATGTATGAAAAATAGTTGAGTAATTTTTAAAGTAAAAAAAAACATAGTTTTATAGATGTTTTGAAGTGAGAAATTAAAATTTTAATACCAGAGTGAGTTAACAATGTATGAAAAATAGTTGAGTAATTTTTAAAGTAAAAAAAAGCATTGTTTTATAGATGTTTTGAAGTGAGAAATTAAAATTTTAATACCAGAGTGAGTTAACAATGTATGAAAAATAGTTGAGTAATTTTTAAAGTAAAAAAAAACATAGTTTTATAGATGTTTTGAAGTGAGAAATTAAAATTTTAATACCAGAGTGAGTTAACAATGTATGAAAAATAGTTGAGT
The DNA here is from genome assembly GCA_946699065.1 of Loxodes magnus. Lineage (NCBI taxonomy): Eukaryota > Ciliophora > Karyorelictea > Loxodida > Loxodidae > Loxodes > Loxodes magnus. The sequence goes on along the minus strand of CAMPDV010006312.1, from coordinate 2,168 downwards.
AATTTTTAAAGTAAAAAAAAGCATAGTTTTTGATATGTTTTGAAGTGAGAAATTAAAATTTTAATACCAGAGTGAGTTAACAATGTATGAAAAATAGTTGAGTAATTTTTAAAGTAAAAAAAAGCATAGTTTTTGATATGTTTTGAAGTGAGAAATTAAAATTTTAATACCAGAGTGAGTTAACAATGTATGAAAAATAGTTGAGTAATTTTTAAAGTAAAAAAAAACATAGTTTTTGATATGTTTTGAAGTGAGAAATTAAAATTTTAATACCAGAGTGAGTTAACAATGTATGAAAAATAGTTGAGTAATTTTTAAAGTAAAAAAAAGCATTGTTTTTGATATGTTTTGAAGTGAGAAATTAAAATTTTAATACCAGAGTGAGTTAACAATGTATGAAAAATAGTTGAGTAATTTTTAAAGTAAAAAAAAGCATTGTTTTTGATATGTTTTGAAGTGAGAAATTAAAATTTTAATACCAGAGTGAGTTAACAATGTATGAAAAATAGTTGAGTAATTTTTAAAGTAAAAAAAAGCATTGTTTTTGATATGTTTTGAAGTGAGAATACGAAATTTTAATACCAGAGTGAGTTAACAATGTATGAAAAATAGTTGAGTAATTTTTAAAGTAAAAAAAAACATAGTTTTTGATATGTTTTGAAGTGAGAAATTAAAATTTTAATACCAGAGTGAGTTAACAATGTATGAAAAATAGTTGAGTAATTTTTAAAGTAAAAAAAAGCATTGTTTTTGATATGTTTTGAAGTGAGAAATTAAAATTTTAATACCAGAGTGAGTTAACAATGTATGAAAAATAGTTGAGTAATTTTTAAAGTAAAAAAAAACATTGTTTTTGATATGTTTTGAAGTGAGAAATTAAAATTTTAATACCAGAGTGAGTTAACAATGTATGAAAAATAGTTGAGTAATTTTTAAAGTAAAAAAAAACATTGTTTTTGATATGTTTTGAAGTGAGAAATTAAAATTTTAATACCAGAGTGAGTTAACAATGTATGAAAAATAGTTGAGTAATTTTTAAAGTAAAAAAAAACATAGTTTTTGATATGTTTTGAAGTGAGAAATTAAAATTTTAATACCAGAGTGAGTTAACAATGTATGAAAAATAGTTGAGTAATTTTTAAAGTAAAAAAAAGCATAGTTTTTGATATGTTTTGAAGTGAGAAATTAAAATTTTAATACCAGAGTGAGTTAACAATGTATGAAAAATAGTTGAGTAATTTTTAAAGTAAAAAAAAACATTGTTTTATAGATGTTTTGAAGTGAGAAATTAAAATTTTAATACCAGAGTGAGTTAACAATGTATGAAAAATAGTTGAGTAATTTTTAAAGTAAAAAAAAACATTGTTTTTGATATGTTTTGAAGTGAGAAATTAAAATTTTAATACCAGAGTGAGTTAACAATGTATGAAAAATAGTTGAGTAATTTTTAAAGTAAAAAAAAGCTTTGTTTTTGATATGTTTTGAAGTGAGAAATTAAAATTTTAATACCAGAGTGAGTTAGCAATGTATGAAAAATAGTTGAGTAATTTTTAAAGTAAAAAAAAACATAGTTTTATAGATGTTTTGAAGTGAGAAATTAAAATTTTAATACCAGAGTGAGTTAACAATGTATGAAAAATAGTTGAGTAATTTTTAAAGTAAAAAAAAGCATAGTTTTTGATATGTTTTGAAGTGAGAAATTAAAATTTTAATACCAGAGTGAGTTAACAATGTATGAAAAATAGTTGAGTAATTTTTAAAGTAAAAAAAAGCATAGTTTTTGATATGTTTTGAAGTGAGAATACGAAATTTTAATACCAGAGTGAGTTAACAATGTATGAAAAATAGTTGAGTAATTTTTAAAGTAAAAAAAAACATTGTTTTATAGATGTTTTGAAGTGAGAAATTAAAATTTTAATACCAGAGTGAGTTAGCAATGTATGAAAAATAGTTGAGTAATTTTTAAAGTAAAAAAAAACATTGTTTTATAGATGTTTTGAAGTGAGAAATTAAAATTTTAATACCAGAGTGAGTTAACAATGTATGAAAAATAGTTGAGTAATTTTTAAAGTAAAAAAAAGCTTTGTTTTTGATATGTTTTGAAGTGAGAAATTAAAATTTTAATACCAGAGTGAGTTAACAATGTATGAAAAATAGTTGAGTAATTT